>JAPKID020000099.1:0-22469 GCA_026931265.2 Tropidonophis doriae | reverse complement strand
TACAGGCTGTGTTAACCCATTCATGGATGCTATCTTCCCCTTATTAGAAGAGGAGTATCAGGTAAGTACAACGCCCTATTTAGCACATACCCAGTGAAGTCAGCCCTGATCCCATATAATTTACATCCCAATTATGACTGTTTCCCCCCTCCCCCCAGGGTATGTCATAAATCACATTCTCCAATGGAGCACCTTCACAGGCTGTAGAGATCACTCCACCTCCACCTGCTGTGGGTAAACTGGGATTCAGTCTAGAGAGAGGGATAAGTCTGGAATGTGCATCTGTCTTTTACTGCCATGCCATTTCATCAGTTTCCCAGTCCCCCCTTTCCTATGGCAACTCGAGAGCAGACCAGGAATGCTTTGCATATTAACAGTACCATTTGTTTAGCCACTGCTCTTCAATTTATTCTCTGGCTTCAGCACTGCTATACTGATGTTACCTCTATGCAATGTAAATGGCTTAGTAGAGTTGGAATTAATAAAAGGTGTAATATTCAACTATTGTAAAGATATAAGAGCATGACCTTGGGAAACAGGGTGACGAGACTTCACCATGGGAACAGTCAGATAAAAGGCATCTTAGAATTTGAGCAGAGGAAGAGGCTCAGAAAAGACCCTCGCTAAATTTGGCTTAAAGATGATGGAAGGGAGAGATGTGCACTCATACTTGCAGGAGTCTTTTAATGTAGCCTTACAAGAAAGTAGAATTAGCTCATCCTACAGTGTTTCCTGTCTAGTTTACCTCATAAGGTTGACATTAGTCTTGCAAATCTGAAAGTACATCTCTTACTCAGTCTCCTTTACAGTTTAAGAAACTCTGTTTGTGAATGTGTCTTCTGAGCCTCTTGGCCCATTACATTCCAGCTGCGAGCTAGTTGCCTTTTATCTGAAGGTTAACTCAGCCTTCCATCCTTCAAGGTCAATAAAATGAGGACCCAGAGTATTGGGGGCAATATGCTGACTGTAAAACTGCTTAGAGAGGGCTGTAAAGAACCATGGAGTGGTAAGTGCTATTGCTGTTGCTATCTGACCATTTTCGTGGCGAGTCTATGACAACTCACCATGGCCAACTCACCATGGCCAGCTCGCCATGGTACAAGAGTTACACTAATATCAAAGAAATTATGGAATAGAATCATTAAGGAAAGGATGCCAAAGGAGGGACAAAATGAAATGTGAATGACAAAAATTTAAATAATGTTTTAATTATTTTAAATAATCAAATTGAATTGTTGAATTGTCCCACAGTGAGTTGTCCTGTGGCAAATTGGCCCTGGTGAGTTGGCTGCGGTGAATTGACTGTGGTGAATTGACTGTGGCAAGTTGCCCCATTCCATTTCTTGGCTGCGTCTCTTCACCCTGTCTCCCAAGATCATGTCCCCATACCATTATCTATCTGTTTAGCTATCTCTTCTTCTCTCAAGTGTATATGTTTGTGATTTCAGCTATTTTTACAACCACCCTTTCCTTTTTATTATACTAAGATACTGTAAATTGTACTGGCTCAACTAAAGCAGTTTAATGAGTTCTTGGCTCAAATGAGATGTGAAACAAGAACAAAATATACTCTAAGTTGAATTGGCCATCCTTTTGGCTTGACCAGGACTTAGAATGCCTCATATTCTCTGTATATGCAAAATTGATACATTATTCTGCACTATTTTAGGATGACAATCTAGAGCACTGGCATAGCAAAGCCTGTAAATGTGATTGTCAAAGAAATCCAAACTCAGTGTGGTCCACTGAAACAGACAGTCTAGACTGCATGCCAGGTAAGTACCATCTTTTTATTATTACAACTCAAAATCAACCTATTCAGTTGAGTATTGTTCATATTGGGCTACGTACCCATAATTATCAATCAGGAACTGCTTGAAAATTTTATGTGACTTGTATTATTGGTTAGATTGGGTCAAGCTACACATTCTCAAAGATATGTAGCAAATGAAGATATCCTTAAACTAATTACAGTTCTTTTAGTTCATTATTTGCAAAATATTTCCTCCATTAAATGCAGTAGGGTTTCTTAAAGTGTCAATTATATACAGTACAAGAATAACTCAAAACAAAAAGAAGCTGTAGTATAGGGGGGCGGGGAGCTTAATAAGGAGGAAATCCTTCTTATGGTAAATTGGCTTTAAAGTAAATAGTAGCATTAAATAATTAATGTACTTGATTTGAAAGTCCCCAGACATCTGTTTGACAATTCTTTTAGTCTACTGCAATTTTCTACAACAGAAGGCTACCTCTTAAGTATATTACAGCTGAGTTATCTAAGATTAGTGCTAAAATTAAACTTGCTTTGCTTGCAAATACTGTAGCTTGCCACACTGGAGGTGTTTTAACTCATTTTAGCCTTTGTTGTTTCAATACTTCTATAGATGTGATTGTTGCAAATTCTGTGCAACCTCTATTATCCAGATAGCATTCAAAAAATGCCTTCACTACAGAAACCACCACAATTGTAGGTGCAATATTCAAACAGGGGCTGCATATAAAAAAAAGACAAAACAGAAAACCAGCATGTTACATTCCGTACAGAAGCTCTTGTGAAATGAAGGAAACATTCATTTAAATTCTATTAAACAAGAAGAGTGAAATTAAACAAGAAGAGTAAATTGATGATGGTTCATTTGTAAAGACTTTGGATTTAGAATGTACAACTCCAGGCTGTTATTCCAAGTTGTCAAATGATTGGACTAAAATATCTTCTTATATAAAGTTCTAGGTTTTATAGGCTTTGCCAGTCTATATCTTTTCAAGACAAAATAGCAAATTGTACTGATGTGCAGTTGTAAGTGTCCTACTTGAAAATACTGGTTTATAGTATAATATTGGTGATTTTCTAATGATACAACTTCTACTACCCTGCTTGAAAGTGTGCAAAATTAAACCCCCAAACTTCTCAAAATCCAAAAGAAAATAAGAAATAATCATTTTTCAATGTCTCATCCTGTTAATAAAATTAAGCGTAGCACTTTCTGGAGATGGATGTCACAAAAATTAAACTTTTCACTCCAATATGCACTGATTCCTTCTCTCTATGTCTTCTTTGTCTTCTTTTACAGAGTGCCCCTATCATAAGCCTCTTGGTTTTGAATCAGCAGCTGTCACTCCAGATCAGATAAGCTGTTCCAATCCAGAGCAGTACACTGGGTGGTATGCTTCATGGCTGGCAAACAAGGCCCGACTTAACGGACAAGGATTTGGGTAAACTGCATTACAAGACATATTTTCTAGCAATAAACTATACAAAAGATGTTTTAACCTCTAAACCTTTGTTACATAATATACGGAGGCTAACAATGACTTTTAAAATATACCGTATTTTTCAGAGTATAAGACACACTGGAGTATAACACCAAGATTTTGAAGAGGCAAATTACAAAAAAAGTAGGTAGGTAGGTAGGTAGAGTCTTTGCACTCAAATCTCTCTGAAACAGCCCATTTCTCCATTTTTTTCAAATAAAAAGCATAACTAGCCTGGGGGGGGGGCTTGCAGAGTGCTCCGGGGGGTGGTGGTCAAGAATGAGCAAAAAACCCGCCCCATTTATTGCAAAAACAGGCCATTTTTTGTGTCAAATAAACTGCATGCATAGCCCTATGGAGGCTTATAAGGGAGCTGGGGGAGGGGGAAATGGCCCATTTGAGGCTAATTTCTGCCCTCCCCAGCCCCCAGGAGCTCTCTGGAAGCCTCCATAAGACTAGGCACAGCCAATTTGGTGAAGGGGGGCGGGGTTCCGGGAGGATTCAATGTATAAGACGCACCCAGATTTTCGGCCTCTTTTTAGAGGAAAAAGAGTACGTCTTATATTCCGAAAAATACGGTATCTCAAAACTAGTGGAAAATGTTGGCCTAAAGAGGAAAATGCCATGTATCTTGGATACAACATGAGAGGTAGCATCATCAAGACCTAACAACATCAGTCTCAGACACTTATTTGTAGTTACATTTATGAATTATATTAACTGAATAAAAAAGCATCCAATTTTTAAAAATTCATCTTGGCTTAAAACCATGTTATTACAAATTCCTGAATGGAGATCATGTTCAAATACAGAGGATTGCATTTTAACAAGTCAATCTACCTTTTAGTGGCTTATTGGTGACTGGAAGGATGTTCAAATTTTCATTATCTTTAGATTTGTTTTTTGTTAACGGAACAGATTACAATGCCATTAAAAATTAGACTTCAGTGCAACCTGAATGAAACACAAAGTTGCCAGAAATAAGGACCACAATATGTGCATGCATTCCCACATTTGCATTATAACATTTTTCATTTCTCTAATGCAATACTTTTGAAAATTGTTGAAAACTTAAGGGTTTGTATACACAGGTAGTCCCTAACTTACAATAGTTCATTTAGTAACTGTTCAAAGTTAGAACGGCACTGAAAAATGTTTTCACACTTACGACCCCTGTAACATCCTCACAGTCATGTGATTCACATACAGATGCTCAATAACTGACACATTTATGATGGTTGCAGTATCCTGGAGTCATGTGATCCCATTTTGCGACCTAAAGTCAATGGAGAAATCAGATTCACTTTACAGCCAATTCACTTAACAAATGTGGTAAGAAAAGTAGTAAAATGGGGCAAAACTCACTTAACAATTTTGGGCTCAATTGTCATAAGTTGAGGACTATGTATAGCGCTAAATGAAGTCTTTAGGGCATAAATACCCTCTATGTGCAGTGAAAATATGAAATATTGAAGCCCTTACATGGATGAAAGAAAACTAGTGGGTGGACTATTCAAATTAGGCAAGCATGCTGTACTGTTCTCTCCTTTTCTGGAAATAACTTCACCACCAGATGGATTTGCAAACTGGCAGACAATGAGTAGTCCTTAATGGGTCTAGGTCTACATGGAGTGAAGTAAGCAGTGGGGTACCACAAGGTTCAGACTTAGGCCAATACTCTTCAATATCTTCATAAATAATTTAGATGAGGGAATAGAAGGGGAACTTACCAAATTTATAGATGATACTAAACTGACAGGAATAGCTAACAAGAAGATAGACTCAAGATCTAAATGGATCTTGACAGACCTGAATACTGAGCCCTGTCTAACAAAATGAATTTCATTGTAGAGAAAAGTGAAATCCCACACTTAGGTTTTTATATAACCTGGGTGAAACCAAGCATAATAGCAGTAACTGTGAGAGGGATCTTGGAGTGTTAGTGGACAAGCAGCTAAATATGAACCAGCAATGTGCAGCAGCTGCCAAAAAAGCCAATGCAATCCTAAATTGCATTAATAGAGGGATACAATCAAAATCAAGTGAGGTACTAATACCGCTCTATATAGCCCTAGTAAGACCACACCTAGAGTATTGCATCCAGTTTTGGTCACTACACCATACAAAAGATGTTGAGACTAGAAAAAGTGCAGAGAAAAGCAACCAAGATGATTAGAGGACTGAAGACTAAAACATGAAGAACGGTTACAGGAACTGGGCATAGCTAGTGAAGAGAAAGGCTAGGGAAGACATGATAGTAGTGTCGCAATAATTGAAAGGCTGCCACAGAGAGGAAGCAGTCAAACTATTTTTCCAAAGCACCTGAAGGCCAGATAAGGAATGATGGATGGAAACTACCAAGGAGAGATTCAACCTTGAAATAAGGAAATTTCTGATAGAGCAATCAACCAATGGGACAGCTTGCCTTTTGAAGTTGTGGGAGTTTCAAGACTTGAGACTTCAAGACTTGAGATATTGGATTGCCATTTGTCAGAAATGGTGTAGGGTCTCTTGCTTGAGCCGGGGGTTGGACTAGATGACCCACAAGATCCCTTCCAACTCTGTTAATCTGTTAAAATTGAGCACACTGCAGATATTTTAATGCTGGATGCTAGCTTTCCAAGTAAATAAAGTTCAAAATCCATGAAGGAAAGAAAGGATACAATTCCCATATCCAGAGGCTTCACCTGGTATATTCATGCAGTTGGCTGAGGTGATGTAAGTCTTACCTAATATACCTTAAAATGTCAATGCAGGTAAAGAATGTTCTGTTTGAATAATTTATAGCAGACAAAAAGGTAGATAGGGCAGGCTCTGTCTGTGACAAGATAATTTCCTAGATAAGTGCCACAGAGCCATATAGAGCTTTATACAATTACTTAGAACTGCATTCAAAATCACTGATAACCAATGAAGTCCAGATGATGATGTGATATGACAGTAGTGGATCTGCCTAATAAACATGGACTGTCTACAACTCCTGAATGATCTTATTAGGATTATTTTAATTAGCAATCTGCAGTTCTGTAGCATTTCTTAGATTACACATTTTTGGCTTTTAGAAGGAGTTGGGCAATACAGAGGCCAGTCTGATGTGTTGCTGACTTTGAGCTGAGCTTGTTCAGTTTTCTGATTCCCATCCCACTTGTAATATGTCTTCCAGATTTCATAGCTTCTTACATCAGGCACATTTAAAATATGATGTGTTATGAATGTGTTCTTTCTCTTTCATCTAGGTCAGCAAAGACAAGTTTGTACTGGAAGGAGTAATATACTAAACAGTCCTCTAAGGGTTATTAAATTGGCTGGCCAACGTGTATGATTATTAAGACGGTAGAGGTTATTGCAATTGAATATGGGCTTTAAGGAGTGTGTATGTAAAACTAGAGTAAATCTCACAACCAATATTTTTGTGTATCTTTAATATTTTGGATAAGAGCAGAATTGAGGGGGGAAAGTCCTCATTTTGTAGTCACAACAGGCAAGATCATACACATCTAATTTTGTTATTCTTCTTTTGAATTTTGTGTGTTTATGTGAAGGAAAGATAAAATGCAGCCGCTGAAAACTGTTGCAATCCTGTCATACCTTCACCAAAACATGCACTGTATTGTTTGGTTAACTTCGATAAGAACATGTTGGAGACAGGCTGGGAGAATAATAGATAAAAACCTTTTCTCCAACTTTTGGGGATAAGAGTAGAAACAAAGAGAAAGGGGGATGATGTGTTGGCAGGAAGAGAAGAGCTGTTTTGGGCTTTTGAAAGTTTATGATTTGGGCTGGCAAATCATTTCGGATTTAGTAACTAACTGCTGAAGACAAACTTATAATCAGAGCCAGGCTAATTGCTGAAGGATTTCAGAAGGCGACTGAAGAAAGGAAGTGACCAAGCAACATGTGGGAAGATAATCCATTGTGAGATCATTTTCCAGAGGAAGATTAAATAACACAAAAGTCCTGCTAGCCCAAAGTGCCTGTCAAGTATAATTAATATCCTGCTTAATTCTTAAGATATTGGAGGTGGGGGGTGGGTTTACAAATAGCTATTAACTGTACAGATTTAACTAATTACACTGCAGGCAAAAAATAGTTAACTTAGAAATGCTTGAACAGCTACTCATAAATCCGCTGTTTTGTTGCCTCCTTATCACAAAAAGAGATGGAAAAGCAGTAGGAGAGTGGAGGAGAAACAGGATGTAATAATTGTTTAAGTCTTGGCTGAAATGCTGCTTGACTGAAAAGAATCTGCACTGCTGAATGCCTTATAAATAAAGGGGGAGACGACCCCAAGAGGTCTTCAGAATAGTTTAGTCTAGTGCAGAGGTCAGCAGCCCGCAGCTCTGGAGCTGCGTGTGATGTTTTTGTCCTCCACAATTGATAGGGCTTGTGGTTAGGACAGGTAGAGGAAAAAGGACATTGCGCTAGGAGGAGACTCATTGGAGGGAAGCGGACTTCCAGTTGGCTGGAGAACTGAATGGGGAGCTTCCGCATAGGACCTTTGAGGCTCTTTGAGTGTTTAAGGTTGCCGGCCGTTTGTCTAGTGGTTAAGGCATCAGACTAGAAACCAGGAAACAGTTTAGTCCCACCTTAGACATGAAAACTGAGGGACCACCAATTGCTCTCTCTGCAAAGCTCACCTCACCTACAGAGTAGTATTTGTGGGGGAAAAGGGAAAAGGAGCTGTTAGCATGTTCACTGCCATGAGTTATTTGTAAAAACAAAGGTGGAATTAAAACATAGCTTTATTATATCTTGCCTTTATTTTTATAAGTAACTCAGTGTGGGGAACATATCCAACACGCTATACTCTCCTATTTTCCCTACAACAAGGGAGGGGGTTGGACTGAGAGACTGACTGGCCCAAAATCGCCCAGCAGCTTTCATGCCTAAGGAAGGATTTGAGTCACACTTTCTAGCTGGGTGCCTTAACCACTAGACCAAACTGTTTTCTAGTCCTGCCTCAATCTGGTCCCCTAAGTAAGAATGATCCTCTACTTCAATTGGTGTGAAGGGTTTGCTTTAGTAAAGGCCAAGTGGATTACAGTATAGCAGTTAGAACTGAAATATGCTCCAAACTTTCCCAGTTAAGTTTACCCATTCATTTCTTCCCCAGATCCTCCCCCCTGCAAGTCACATATTGTCCAAGAGTTTTTGAATAAATTATTTTGGAAACTTCAGTCCCTCCCCTTGCAAGTCCTTTATTATTCAATAGAATTTGTTTTGGGAACTCTCCTCAAGGCCCCTTGCACTCCACTCCTAACGCTTTGTCTTTGGGATGATAGCTCTAGAAGATAAGTTAGCCTTCCCTCTTCCAGACAGGCTGCCTCCCTTGCAAATGGTGGCGGTTCTGACTGGTTCTCAAAATTTAATCCCCCCCTCCCCCCAAACAATGAATATGACTGGCACAGTTAGATGCCTAAGATCTACAGTGTTCTGATAGGTGGAAAGCAGCAAGAAATGGAAAAAAGCACCAGTACAGCAATGCAGTTTATTCCCCCCACCCACCCAGTTCTTAAAATTTCAGGTCTGATGCTGGTGTTGGCCCTTTATTTGCATCCCCATAAATATAACTTATCTACATTGCAAGGAAAGGGAAAGCATAGAAGTCTAAAGAAATCTCTCCCAACAGTTTTGATGAGCGTCTCAATTCTCTGACAGTGGAGATAACAAGGCAAGAACTGTACAATATGTCCTTAGCACCATTTTCAGATCAATAGGTACCTCCTGCCAGGGACTCTTCTCTTCTCTTGATAAATCTCTCAGAACGTCAGGCTAGGCAATAGATTTGAATAGACTTTTTTAAAAAAAGGTATCTATTTCCTATTGCGCATGGCATGAGAAAAAATTCTGTTTTCTCATTTTTTTAGCTAAAAACTCTGCAGGTTGCTATTTTGAGGAAGTAATAAGAGAAGTGAGGTCTTAACTATTTTTCTATAGGATTTTGCAGGACTGAGTTTTTATCAAGTTTTTCCTCTTACAAGATATGTGAACTTCAACTCCCACAGTTTCTCTGACAGCAGGCTGGGTGGAAAATTCTGGGAGTTGAAGTCTACAGATGTCTAAGCTGCCAACAATGAGATGATACTGAAAGTAGCACACAAATAAGGCTAAATCTTTTTTTTCCTGTCTCTAGAAATAATAAACCCATACATTCCTGATGTAAACACATCAGGAGATTTTATTGTCTCATATTATGCTAACTGAATGCCTTTTGATTGGGAAACAATTCAAATTGTTAGAAACTTGACTGACAAGCAATTAAACATTTTTGTGATAATATTCAAGAAAATATAGTGTACGTCATTTTGAACTGTAATTTGAGAACAGGCTGCGAAATAACATTCACTCCTTAGATTCTATTTAAAGGTAATCATATAATACTAAAGTATGTACAGATGAAAATGAGAGCAAAATAAGTTAAAATAATTTGCATATTTACGTATACTACCTGCAGCTGTTTTCTATTATTTCTTGGAAGATTCAGACTTTTGTTCAAGATCAGAAGTACATTTTGATGTAGATAGATTTGCCCCAGAACTGTAAACTCAGCCATATGCAAACCCTTTGTGCTTATATGCTTCAAACAAGGGGCAATATGTGTAACTGAATAAGGCAGGTGAGAAAGTGTTAAAGCAAAGTTGCTTGTTCTCAGGCAAAACAATGTGTACCTTTAACATCTTAACAAACCTAACAAATGATTTTAATTTGGTATACATTCAATTATATTCTAAGATACTTAACCCTGTATAGTTATGCTAAATAGCAAATCTTGGTTGCTTTCTAAGGATAATATCTGTCTTGCTTACATTGATTATATGAAGCTAGTCTAGTCTGGTGCATTATTTGGGTGTATTAAGACATCTGTAGGGCCTCTTCCTGTTTCTCAGTGTGTCCCCCCCCTCCAGTCTTTAAAACATTACAATGATAGATAACATTGCCCCAATGTTTCCAGAAGAATTCTGTGGGGTAGTGGTACATAAAGTTTAATTCTGAGGCTATCCTATCCTATTAAATGTTTAATTCTGGGGCATACTGTACATATCCTATCAGGGTTTTCTTGATTCTCCTATAGAAAAAGGCAGCCTTTTGCCTTGCTGAATTCATACAGATGCACGAAATCGTGTATACATAATGACATGCATATACCCCTTTGTCGGACTTTATTTTCTTGGTTCTATTGAAAATGCAGCTTTTTTCCTTGCTGAATTCTGCCCCATAATCACTTCGATGCCATCATTTAGGTTGGGGCCACTGCTAATTTCAAGGTGGATGCAGAGGAAGATGTCTTAAGCAAAAAAACCATGTTTTATCGTGAGATAAAACTGAGACACATTTTTTGGAGTATAACATGCCCTCCACATTCTGCTTTTTGTAAAAATTGATGTGCAGAGAGTTTGGGAGGCCTGGAAAGTGGGCCTGGGGGTGGGGAGGTAAAAAAAAAAGTGAAAAATGGGCCTGTTTTTGCCCCCCCCCCTCAGCCCCCAGGAGTACTCCACAGACCTCCCACACCCTCTGCCTACCCCATTTTTGCCCTCTCAAATCCCCTACATGTTGCATTTTTGCCCTCCTCAGAAGCACTTTGCAGGCTTCTCCAACTCTGCATGCCCCCCCCCCTTTTGTTGCAAAATTATGGCAGCAAATTTTTATGCTCAATAAATTCCAAATGATTTTAATTGGATTTAGATGAGAAAACACCAGACGATGTGGGTAATGTGATCCAAACAAAAAAAATTTCTAAGCAAAATTTAAAACAAAATTGGTTGGCATGGAAATTGCAACTGTATCACAGCTTCTCATTGGTGCTATATTTTAATTTGAAAATGAGTCATTTCCTGATAACCACCTTTGAAAAACCTTTTGAATTTAAATGACAAAGCCCTGTTGTAAACATTTCTTTTGTAAAATGGCTAAGAATAAGAAGCAATTTGTGTGTCTGACATGATGAAGATACTTTGGATACTAATAGCAGTGAATGAGGAAATGACTAGAAGGAAGGGGATAAAAAAAGAATAGTATTTGCTTTTTGGAGCCTGTACTGTTGGATAAGTCAGTAGGTAGGGTATACAAATGAGAGACAAATGGAAAAAGTTAATTGCTGGGGCCTGAAAGCTAATAACCGGTAAGCAAGCCAGATAATAGAAAGTAGGAATATTGGACTCTGAATCTGCTTTAAGAACATTTTAATATAATTTTATCAAGTAAAAATATTGTTTGCTTTGTTGCTTTTATTTATTTAACTTGCCTTTTTGTCTGACCTTTTCTGAAATACTAGCTTTTACGACAAATAAGATAACTTTCCAGACATCTGGAAAGTTATCTTATTATATTTCTACTAATTCAAGGCCAAAAATATGAGGAGCATGGAGATAACTGGAAAGTTACCATATTTTCACTTGATAAGATAATATAAAAAGGCGTCTGTGAAGTTAAAGAAAAAGGATTTCTCATAACAATATAGCAATGAACTATTTGCAAGGATTCTTTTGTTAACAAGAAGCAGTTCAATTTAAAAACCAATTTGCTCATTTTAGAAGAGAAGAATTAAATTGTCTTTTTTATTGGAATATTTTTCTATTCTGTGCATATATTCCTGATGATCGAGATTGTGTGTAGGGAAGGCAGTAACTATTGCAATGATAATTTGAATAGTGATTTGGTGCCGTTTGTCAGTGAGACAATCCAGTGAGGGGAAACACCTGGATGAAGGGGATACGTTTGCGGCCTCCTTGTGTTGAGAGGTTTCTGAGGCCAAAAATGGCTGTATTCGGTGTATAAGATTCATCAACATTTCCACCCTCTTTTGGGGGTGAGTGGGGTGAGTGTGTCTCATATTCTGAAAAGTATAGTACATCCAAAAGGTGATGGACAAGGGGGCATTTCAACTGAATCCAGAGAGTAAGGTTGCACATGAGGAAGGCACCCTTGATGCTTAATACTGATAGTGTATTCTGGCCAAGGCCTTGCTCAGCAGTGCATGATACTCCTAATCAAGAAACCAGAAACCATTGCTAGGCCCTACTAGTCTACATTTTTCTTTCAGGCTCTCATCTCCCATTCTAGGAAAGATGGTTGAGAAGGAGATGGCATTGCAACTGCAGAGGATCCTGGTGGAAACTGATTATCTAAACACTTTTTAGTCATATTTTGAGTGCAGATATCTAGCAGGAGTGTGACATAGTATAGGTAATCCTGTTATCAGTGGCAATATTACTCTGACTTTTTATAAGCAAAATTTATAGAAAGCTGAAGAAATGACATAAGGAAAAATTGAGCAGTATTTTGGCAGTTTCTGAACCTTAAATTAAGTTTCTTAACCTTATATATGTTAAAAATTGTTGAACAATCGCTAGATGTTACTATATTTAATAATCCATTTAGAGTGAACAAGCAAGCTCTCATACTGTCTTACTTACCTGTTCCTAAAAGGTGTGAGCATGATTCTGCATAGATCTTCACATATCGTGTTATGTGATTAATTTTCTTACCCTTGATTGCCACAATGTAAGTTTCTAAATTCAATTCAGAGTGCTGATTTTAATAGTAAATCAATCAGGTGCCACCTTATGTATGAAACGTTGCTGAAAATATGGCTAGAATGGTATTAGAAGTGTTTTCATTTTGTTCTGTACACCTGTAGATTTCAAATTTCCTTTTTATACCCCCAGTGGTTGACTGCCCAGTTTGCAAGCATCAGTGTTATCTAAAAGACATTGTGGAGAATTACTTTTTGAGGGATGGTGACACTGAAGCTCTTGGTGATGCTAGAGATGCTAACCAGGTAATGTTTGCTTTCTCAATGTGACTAATTTTACGTCTCCAGAGCTGGGGATGAGACTTCCTCTTTTGATTGATTAATCAGTAGCCTTTTCCTATTAGTGTTGCACTAGCTGTGAAGATAATGCCCCTGCCACCAGCTTTTGTGTGGAGTGCCAAGAGCCCCTGTGTGAGACATGTGTGGAGGCCCATCAGAGAGTGAAGTACACTAAGGACCATACAGTCCGATCCACAGGTACGCAGTAACACAAAGAGAAGGCCTCATGATCCTAATCACAGAGGCTGGTATGAAAAAAAAGTATTCTACTTGGGGGTTATGCTAAATAGACAGGGTATACAAATAATATACCCTTAGTCCCTGCAAGCCACATAAGTAATCATTCTGTTACTGTTTCTCTTGAGGCTCCTCCAAATCACAGGCAAGGGAGAAGACCATCTACTGCTCTGTCCATAAACTTGAGCCTCTTGTTCTGTTCTGTGACACCTGTGACACCCTGACATGCCGGGATTGTCAGCTGAATGCTCACAAAGATCACCAGTAAGCTTTTCTATAGATTTATAATCGCATTCCTGTTAATTTTGGATGATTCTGCAGTTTTCTGGGAATGTAGGATTCATTATCCTGGACCAGCATGATTAGCAGTCTTCTCAGGTCTTGGACATACTCCTTTGTGCCGTATGGTGAACTTTCTTCCTCATTTTTTTAAAACGGTAATGATATCTGCATGAGAATATGAGGATTTTAATAGATTTAGTTCTATTTCCTGAGATTCTGAGTATTTTTTCATTTGAGTATTGATAAAGTATTGTTTGAGGACATTACAAATGCTACAGATTCTGGGTAACAAGTGGTAACTTGAAACAAGAGTTTCAAGTGACCATCCTAACTTTGCTTCTCCTTTATTTTTTGGAACGCATATATGCTTTCCAATGTGCTTTTTAAAAAAACCAGACTGTTTCTATCTAGCAGCTTTTAGTTCTTCCACTTTGTGAAAACGATTTTTAAAAAATCAATACAATGTGTTAGAAGACAATCGAATTTGTGTGCTGTCCAGCAGATTTGTCTTCTTTATGTCTAGCAGTACTCTTCTTTCTCTGGCCTTGGTTGAAATGAGTTATCGATATAGTTAGTCCTTTGTTCAATTGCTGGACTTGCACCTATACTGAACAAGTTGTACTTATGATAGGGACTTCCAGCTGTGACAATGATACAGCAGTCACGATTATGATCTCTGATGTTCCCTGCTGGCTCCTCACAAGCAAAGTCAATGAAGAAGCCAGCAGGAGGTCAAATGTTGCAGTCATGTGAGTCTGTTGTGGCCCACCAGTTGCCAGCAGAGCTGGCGGCAGACTCTGACGATGAGGAGGTTGGGGAGGAACTTGGGCCAGTTCTGGAGTCTGGGGAAGGCTCTGATGGATGTTCTGCATCAGACACAGATAGAGCCAAGGCCATTCAACATTTCCCAGCCACCAGAGAGGCAGCTGCCTTTGGGGGCTGATATGAGTGAGGAGAAAGAATAGTTGGGGCTGGAAGCTCACGGCCTTGCAATTATAGCAAGGAACTGGTACTGCAGTTAACTCCTTGAAGGACTATTGCCTGGACTTTTCTGTGGGTGAATACAATTAATTCACAAGAGTTAAATAAAGATGGATTTTTCGTGACAAGGAGTCGATTTCTTGCTCCTGCTAAGGCTGAGTCAGAACAGGGTCTTCCTTTAACTGCCCATGTGATCCTCACTTAACGGAGGCAATTATGACTGATGGAATTGCTATTGCTAAGTGGCACAGTAACATGATGTCACACTTGATGACTGTGTCATTTAAAGGTGGCAATTCTGGTCTTGTTTGCTGTCAATTAACATTAAGTCCCTGTAATGTCAAATAGAATAGAAACTTTCTCCTGCAGTTGCTTAACTAACTGTGTAAATAGTGCACATGCTGATGCTCCATTTTGATAACAATTGTTTTAATAATCTCTTTGTAGGTACCAGTTCTTGGATGATGCAGTCAAGAATCAACGCAAGATGCTGGCTTCATTGGTCAAGCGCCTTGGGGATAAAAATGCCAATCTCCAGAAGTCAACCAAGGAAGTGCGCACCTCGTAAGTGTCGTATGCTAAGAAACTCTGATCCTTAAGTATTTCCATTGACGTGTCTAAACGTTGAGGAAAGAGAAAGACCGCTCCTTCGGATGCATTCTAGAGGAGTTTAGGCTATAAAATTGAAAAACATTTCATAGTTACGAGTCTTAACATCTAGCCTTGTAAAACTGGAAGTTTGAGGATAAAATAGTGACATTAATGGATGGATCTGAATTCTTTGTAAGAAGGATAAGCTGGATGTTACTATCTGCCCCTTATTTAGGAAAGGACGGTTGCAAGGAACAATATCTCTTTCAAGGGCATATAAAGGAAGTAACAAACTCAATGTGGACTTTTTAAAATCTTTCCTTAACTCCTTTTGAAGCTGCCCTGTTTTGTGGCTCACGAAGGACTCAGTTTTTTCATTGGACATGTTGCACAGTAATAAAATGATTTCTTAAGCTTTGGGTTAGTGTATTGTTTAAATATAACCATTGTGGTTTGTAAATAACAGTTTATTGAGTGGTGGATAACAGTTTAACACAATTGGTAACGTTGAAGAAATCAACTACATTGATTTAGAGAAGAAGGTACTTTAAGTTGAAATGATAGCAGTGAAAGTAAGGCAAGATATGATTGAAAGTCACCCCAAATTCCACCCCCCAGGGTCCAGCACTGACTCCAATCACCAGCCAGTATGATGTTTTAAAAATGCCCATCTTCATGTATTTCTCCTATCTGGAGTCTCATGATGGTTGGCCTTGACGGAATGTAAACTGCTCCAATCAGCAGCACCATAGTTCATGAGTGCAAACCTCCATTTTAGTTCTCGTGGGACTATATCAACTCACTTCCCTCTCCCAAATACCTGAGCTCCCCCTCCCCATTATTATGACAGCCGATAGCAAGCATGCGGAAGGAACCCATGCTGGAGATCTGGCTGACATTTGTCTTGTGATGCATTATAAAGCCATGAATAGGTTTTAGGAGGTGCATATCTCTTCTTTAAAACCAGTATAATGTGACATCCATTTATACAAAATATAAATCAATTATAATGTAAATGTAAATCTAAAAAA
This sequence comes from Tropidonophis doriae, assembly GCA_026931265.2. NCBI lineage: Eukaryota > Metazoa > Chordata > Lepidosauria > Squamata > Natricidae > Tropidonophis > Tropidonophis doriae. The sequence goes on along the minus strand of JAPKID020000099.1, from coordinate 6,284 downwards.
GCTTCCTATTTGGAAAGAGAAATATTGTTATATTCTATATCTGCTGCTATCCTCTGTGTCAGTCTTCTCTAGGCATCTTCCACTATTTTGGCTCTTTATATTCCCAGAAAAGATCTTTTTTATATATAATTTTTATATTTATTTCCAAAGTTATATCCAATTGGTATATAACATTGAAATATAATAAATATAGAAACCTATTATCAAGTAATCAATTTGACCAACTATCTACTATAAAAATTCAGGTAACAGGCAATCCCAACAACAAAGCAAAACTTCAAACAATACATTAACAATCTGTTATTACAGTATATTTAACTTGCAGAAAGATCACAAGCAGGTTGTAATCTCTCATAAACCCACTGCAACCATTGTCTTTGATCTGTCCAGGATCAAATACCATTGTTTCATTCTTTATAATAACAACAACTTTTGGTCTATCATCTTCCACTTTTCTTTAAGATTTATAAATGGAATCTTTTTAAACAGCCGCTTCTCATTCCCCAAAAATTTAGATCTCCATTGAAGATATCTTCATAGATAATTTTCCCTGAAAATTGGAATATGTGTCTTTTAGTTACACGTGATGGTTCTATTCCAGTGTTCATTCAACTTTCCTAAGAAAGTCCTGTTCATTAATGCCCCTTTTAGCCTTCCCTAGCAAATCTCCAGTTTTCAAGTAAAACTCTTTGTCTTTCAAATCTTTACAACAAATTCAATTTCATGGCTGATTTAACGACTGTTCGTATCTGGATGTTGCCTTAAGGATGATTTGAAACTGACAAATTCATCAAACTTTTAATCTAATTTTTCATTTAAAGCTTGTAAGTAGGCAATTTTTTTTAGCGAACGTTTTCAAGAACTCTTTAAGGTTGAAGTCATCTTAGTCCCATCTCTTTTATATGTCTTTTGGGGAGTATTGCAGAATATGTAGAATGGATACTATTCAGAATCCTTAATTTATTATTGACTTGGTTTTAATATAATCCCAGTCTTCCTTATAACCAAGTTTTCACAACAGAGGGTAAACTGATCCAGGAAAGGCCACAATTGCAATCTTTCTATAAAAGATTGTCACTAAAGATAAGTAGGAATGTACAACACATTTGGCACATAGAAATAGTGTTCCAGACAATACAGGTAGTCCTTGACTTTCAGCCATTTTTTTAGTGACCATTTGAAGTTACAATGGCAATGAAAAAAGTGAATTATGAATGGTCCTCATACTCAGAACTGTTGTAGCATCTCCAGAATCACATGGTTAAAATTTGGGCACTTGGCAACTAGCATGTATTTACAATGATTGCAGAGGGGTCACATGATCACCATTTGCAAACCTTCCCAGTTGGCTTCCAATAAGCAAAGTCAATGGGAAAAGCTGGATTCGCTTATCAACCATGTGATTTACTTAACAACTTCTATGATTTGCTTAACAAATGCAAAAAGGTCATAAAATTGGGCATGTCTTACTTAACAGCAGCATTGATTTGCAATGGAAATTGTGATCCAAATTGTGATTGTGCAAGTCGAGGATTATCTGTAGTGTTGGCAAATTAAGGAAGATAGGAAAAGAAAAATGCTGAGAAAATTGGAACATACGTAGGTTATGTAGAACAGAAAGATGTTTTTATTTCTGCTGTAACCTGGAATAACATCTTCCAAACAGTAGCCTACCTGAAACAAGAATAACATCTTTATTTTGGGTTAGGAACAAAATGGATTTTTTTTTTGCATACCCCAGTTGTAAGTAATTGTAGAGTAAGAAAACTATGTTACTGCCTCAACAGGATCCGGCAGGTGGCAGATGTGCAGAAACGTGTGCAGGTAGATGTGAAGATGTCTATCTTGCAAATTATGAAGGAGCTCAATAAACGTGCTAAGGTGCTGGTTAGTGAAGCACAGGTAAGGTAGGAATGGGAATATTGGCAAGTACAGTGTCTAATGTTGAACTACAAACTTCTATAGTTGCAGGATAAACTATTCCATCCTGTAAATTTGTTTGTCAGTGTCCTCATTTTATCCTTTTAAAGTATTTGATTAGTTTTATTACTGCTTAAGGATTGTACAAAAATAGATCAAAAATAGAAATAGCAATAGCACCTAGCTTATAAACCGCTTTATAGCCTTCTTTAAGCGGTTTGCAAAGTCAGCATATTACCCCCAACACTTTGAGTCATTTTACCCACCTTGGAAGGATGGAAGGCTGAGTCAACCTTGAGCATGTTGAGATTTGAACTGCCAAATTGGCAGTCAGCAGGAGTAGCCTGCAGGAAGTAGTACTAAACTCTAACCACTGCACCACCAGGGCTCAAATGCAAGAAGTAAGGTAAAAGTATTTTTAAAATATAAAAGAAGTTCAATCCCTTCATTTTTTTCCATTAAGCACTCTTACTTTAGATATTTATATGTTAAACTTCAATAGTTGTTTATATCAGTTTTTCAATTGTTTTTAGTATTTTTTTTTAGAAGCTACATTCCAAATAACTTTATTTGCCTTGCTGCATAGTCTGTTGTAACGTAGATTTCTTCTTGAGTTTGGGTTGACTTCTGTTGTGAATATTTATAATTTCTTCCTGGTTGTGGTTGTATATTCTCCCAATTTTGGTTTTCTATTTTTGCATTGTTGGCAAGGTTTTTACCCCAAATTGAAATACTGTTTCTTGTCGCTATTGTTATACTTTACATTTATATTCTGAGAAAACTATATATGATTTCAATTCAGATTTTATTTTGAAATTCCCTGAATGTTTTATTTCCAGTATTTAAAAAAAAAGTCTGATCTATCAATCACTTAGGATACATTATTCCTTTTTAAAGACATTTTTTTATTTATTGTTATATGATTTGTCCATTGACAGTGGAATTATATAACATCTATATAACATTTTATTCCAATTATCTCTCAAATTTCTAGCATGGGTTAGAATTTACTGATTTCCCCTCAATGAATCCACTACACTTCTTTATAGGTTTTTATCCAGTTTGTCAAACTTTTTAAAGTTATTGTCTCAATGTAGTGTTTCAGTTACAATGTATAGATACAGTCTAATAAATGATCTTGATTTTCTGTGTATTTTAAATTCTTTTGTCTTTCTCAAGGTCCCTTCTTTTTTAAAGATTGTTTTCTCCTCATTACTTGAAAATACATTAACCATTATAAGTTCCTTCTTTGTTCTTGTTATGTTTTTAATCTATTTCCTGCATCTGAGGATTTCAAACGGGCACAAGTGATTATATCTTTGTTATTGAAGTTCTTCTTAGAGTAAAACAGTATTTGACTGGTGATGCTAATTGTGAAATAACTGATTTCATCTTTCTTTTAAAAGATTCCAGATTTTTAACAACTTTACCTTACAGTGCATTGTTTCAATATTTTTGCCCTTTTGGTTGTCTTTCATTCTCTTTAATCAAACAAATGGCTAGTAAGCTGTCCTCCAGTGGGTGCACAATCCCACAGCTAGATTTAAGTTCCCATTTCATGGCAAAAGCCTCTTTTCCTAATCTTTCCCCATGCAAGAAACTTTTTGAAAACCAAATAATTGGATATTCCCCTTCCTCAAACTCTTGGACGCAGAACCCCAGAATGCACATTAGATAATTGTGACGTGCAAAACAAATGGAAGATTAAAATCTGATAACCTTAATACTAGCTGACTACACAAAGGAGTTCTTTTATTGAAAGTCGTTTCCATATTCAGGAATTCATCAAACTTTATTAGGCTCTCACCTCTTAATTAAGTCTTTGAAAATTTTTGCTTTGGTGGTAAAATAAGGTATAAACCATCCCTAGTACCTACAATCTCCAGAAATGATATTTCTTTTTTTAGTTTGACGCATCATCTCTTGAATAGCCAACATTATATTCTCCTGGGCGTAACCTTTTGCTAAACAATGATCTATCCTAGATATCTATGCTGTCTTTCAATTCTCAGAGTCTACTTTCAGTTAGGAAAAAAAAGTTTATTTGATGTCAATAAAGGACAAGATAGCATAGAACCATGAGAGGCTACATATACTACCACTGTAAAATTTCTAGAAAAGGCTGCCTTATCTGCCTTTATTATGTGAACTTGCCTCACATTTCTGTTTCTTCACTTAAGTTTTGCTGTTTTCCAGAAAGTCACTGAAGGCCAACAAGAGAAGCTGGAAAGGCAGCATTGGGCCATGACGAAGCTGCAGCGTCACCAAGAACATATCCTGCGCTTTGCTAATTGGGCCTTGGAGAGTGACAACAACACTGCATTGCTGCTCTCAAAGAAACTGGTAAATGTCCCTTGGTTAATAGACGATATGTGGGGGGAAATGAAGTTTAGGAATGAAGCGACCTGGCCTGTCTCTGTTTTTCTATTTTCATGTATCCAATGGCAATGCAGAACATAAGTTATATTTTTGTTGTTTAACATATAATTGGTGTTTTGTCCCTCTCTTTTATCCTCCTCTCCCATTTTTTTCTCGCTTTAGATTTATTTTCAACTGCACAGGGCTCTAAAGATGATTGTGGATCCAGTGGAACCTCATGGAGACATGAAGTTCCAGTGGGATTTAAATGCCTGGATCAAGAGTGCAGAGACCTTTGGTAAGTGATGGTGAAATTAAATTCTTCCTGCTCAAGAAGATGGAGTCTTTGATTTGAGCTGCATTTCAGGGGGGGGGGGGAAGGATAAGGATCAGCAAAGTTAGAACGTTAGAGAGATCTTTTGAGTTTTTCCAAAGCATTAATCGAAAGTTGATATTTAGGTCTGGAAATGCCAGCCAGATTCAGATCTTTCTTCTTTTCCTCAGGTCAGATAGTGTCAGAACGGAGTGGTTTGCCGGTGACTGCCAATGCCCAAACACCCCAACAGCGGACTAACACTGCTTCTGCTGCATCAGGAGTGGCAGTCAGACAAGGTTCTGTCCCCCCTTCTCAGGTACTGGTTCTTGTTTGTGCAGTTTTCTCTCCAGTGACAGCCGGGCGCATCTGAACCAGCAGTTTCAGCTGGTCAACCCGTCTCTACAATCTGGGAGATGCTAACAGGGTAGTTACAGGCTTCGTGGTACACTTTTCTATGTAGGGAGTCCAACAGATGTCTCTGCAGACAAGCATAATGAATAAGGGAGCTTTGCTTCAGCCTGTGCTGCCTTCCAACAGCCAGCGGCAGGCCATCCCCGACTGCTATATCAATGATGCCAGTGCCTCTTCTGCTGGACAGGTGAGCAGGAAACAGGACAAGGAAGAGTCCTTAATGCACGAGCATGCTTGGTAGTGCACTGATGAAATGAGATGGAACCTGGTGCCGATTCTTCGTTGAAGAGAATACATTAAATTGAAAAACTGCAGTCGGGGGGGCCCTGTTTTATACAAGGCCAAGAACAACTAAATATACATTGCTAAAAGATGGTGAGGAATCCGTTTTGGACTTGTCCTTGTATTGTATTTAATATGATATTTTTCTCACATTTTTTTCAGCCAATGGACATTGGTGACGGCTTTGGTGTAGGTAAGGAACATGAAGGGGAATGTGGTGTGTTCAACAAGAGTCTAGAGTAGGGATGTCAAACTGGTGGCCCGTTTTTCCAATGTGAAATACGTTATGAAACATGACGTGACAGCAATGTGATGTTGCGAGGTTGACACTGCTGGTCTAGGGAAAGCCCATTCTTTCACTTTACCTGTGGCTTGATAGAAGTAAAATGTCAGTCCTGGGCAAAAAATCACAATGGAAGTTTTGTTGGGAGGATAGAATGGGGTTTACGCATGAGCTTCTTGACACTTGTTTCTTTCTTTCTACTTTTTTTTACAACAGAAGGATCATATTCTGGCGAAGTGTCTGGAATGAAAAGGTAAGTCGTGGTATTTCTATTTTGCTATCTCTTTTTAGAGTGCTGGAGTCCATCCTGAAATAGTTCCAGACATTTTGAGTATTGGGACTTAACATCCATTTTATTTTTTCACTCTTAAGCATGTCTTCCGTTATATGACAGAAAACAAGGTCTTGCCTTGCAGAAAAAAGTTTGCTTAATTATGGATAGCGGTATTGGCATTCAGGGCCTTTATATTGAGAATAAAATCTTAGAGAGGAGCTTGGAGCTTGTAATGTGTTAGTTGAAATGTTGAAATTATTTTATTTTACCTCAGAGAAACATGTCTTATTCCATATCCTGTGGCTGTATATACTAGAATGCGGGAAGTGTCATTGAGAAAGCATTTGAACTTTCTACAGAGAAGACTTACTTGTATAAGTTACTATGTATTCATTGGAAGGGTTCAGTCCCATCAACATGAACACCACGTGGAGCTTGGC
>JAPKID020000098.1:0-22484 GCA_026931265.2 Tropidonophis doriae | reverse complement strand
GCTTGGGGATTTGTTTGATGGTTTGTCTACACTGGGAATCCAACTTTTTTGGGTCAAGAAGGTTCCTGGGCTCTGAATGACATGCTAAAGACCCCACCATAATGAGTCATATATGGGATGTTGAGAGAGGACTAAAGTTAAAATTTAATTCATTAAGATTTAAAGCTACCTAACATTTTAAAATAGTTTTTATGATTGCTCTTCTATTTTGTATTTAATCATCTCCTTATTTATTTTCCTTTTAAACATTATAATCTAGGAGCCGATTTTGGAGCCATAGTAAGATCTTTCATTGGCCCTGGCCCTTATTCTTAACAGGTTGCTTTTTACAATTTTCCCTCTGGACCTGCTAAACTTTAAATAAAAAAAATCTGCAATGGCACAATTCCCAAGTGATGAATTTATCTGCAAATCTTTGCTATTTTTTTCCCTTCATATCACCAACCAAATGCAGTACTTACTGGGTCCTTTGGTGAAGCTCCTATTCTTACAACACTTTCTAGCAGAAGGGTGCCTTTTGCTGTTTTTGAACCATTTTCTTCGTCTAGCCCAATGGTCTGGTTCTTCTTCCTCTTGAGAACTATTGTTTGTCCTTGCATCTTTCAGCATTTGGTCCCTTGACAACCCTCTGCTCCTGTCTTTCAGTGATTTAGCTATATTTTGTGGGAGGAAAAAAACAACGCTCTATACACTTGACAAGATTTAAAGACAGATTACCTTTTACAATATTCTACTTTAATATAGATTGCAGATATGTTAGCTTAATATCTTAGTTACTGTAAATAACTAAACTAAAAGAACTATTTTATAAAAATTGGAAAGTACCATCTTGAATAGAGTTCCAGTGAGCCAAATATACTTTTACTCTAAGTGGAAGTTACAATGATTCCATTTATTTATATTTCATATATTTTAGCTGTGCACAGCAACATATTTCCAACATTCTACCAGGAATAGAATACCAAACCAGAGGTTAAGAAGATATGACCTACACTGCTTTACTTGCCACTTTTAAAAATAAATAAAGAAATCCCTAGCATTGCAAATAATGAAAAGGAAATCTTTTAAGTCAGCTTATCTCAAAACATTTTAGAATCTTTAGATTAATCAATGCTCCTGACTATATCTTTTCTCCTTGTCTTAATGTATTATAAATAACAATTCTTGAAATATTTTAAGACATTCTGAAAATAGCATAAAATAAAATTATGCTTTGTAACAAACTTATAATTTATGTGAGAAGAAGATTAAAAAGATTTACATTCTGTACTTCTGGTCAGGAGTATCCCAAGACTGCAGTCAAGAAAAAAATCAAGATGAGAGCTATGATGGTTGAAATTCTCTTTGTTCATTATATACATCACAAATTATTTACCTTGCTATATTTTTGCCTCAATTCCTCAAGAAGTAGATTCTGTGTGGCGTGCATTTCTAAAAAGTACAAATTTCCTTTTAACCACAAAGGGAATCTTAGTTATCTCTCTTTACTAAAGAGACTAAACTGAATTCCCTTCTGTATATCAAACAATCAGTTTTGATTATATGAAAACTAATAATTAAATCTTTAGATTATAGCCTTCAATTGTGGGTTCAGGTTTTGGTTATGCTTAGGAAGGTATGTCAAATCAAAAGGAAAAATATAAATGCATTAGAAAGTATAGCAACTTTTTCCCATATGGAAATCATGTGAAGTTTTTCACAGATTATGTTACTGCCTAATTTTAATCTTGCTCTCTCCCAGGTTTGAAACCAAGATAGAAATGCATATGAAAAATATGAAGTTGTGTTCTACTGGATAAAAACAATTATATTTTTTTGCTAGGGTTATATCAGAGATAGAAAAATTGTCAGAAATATGCATTCACCATTGCCAAAAAAAATAAGGCAAAGGACATATGTCCACCGTAAAATCTGTAGAAGACAGTCAGACAGATATTTACTGAATTTACACGAGCAAATTACCCTTCCTGTTTGGGCTGATAGATTGTCAGAAATAAGCTGAAACCAATTTATGGCTTAATATTCCTCTTAAGCCCATCACCAATGTGTATTTTCAAATGCAATAATTTTATTCCATCTGAAATGATATAGGTTAAGTCTAATAATAATACCATCATGATAAAGGGAAGAATATTTGTGGGAAGAGATGGTGTTTCTTACTTTAGATTATATTTACAGAGAGACAACAGACAGACATCTCTTTTCCCAACCCCCAATATGGATGTTTAAACTTTGTGAAGAACTCTCATGACTCAATTGAATGTAGGGTTTGACATACAAATGGAAAGAAATGTCCAATCTTAATGTTAAAAATTGGCGAAGAAAATGTGTTCTTTATTAATTTCTGAAATGCCTGTGTATAATTCTTTTTATTATACTGATGTCTTACTTTTAGGGGTTATATTTCACAATTGATTTTTTTTTAAAAAAAAGGCAATTATTTCTTTCACTCTTTTAAAACATAGAACAGAATAGAGTGACAGAGTTGGAAGGGACCTTGGAAGTGTTCTAGTCTAACCACCTGCTCAGGTAGGAAACCCTATACCATTTCAGACAAATAGTTACCCATCTCTTCTTAAAAACTGCCAGTATTGGAGCATTCACAATTTCTGGAGAAAAGTCAGAACTGCTTTGTGCATTCATATACTGTTTTACTTACATAAGAAATAGCATTCAAATTCTGCAGAGAAAAATAAAACTATTTTTAAGGATCATATCATTAATATTCCTAAAGCCAACTTAATGTTGGTAATATACAAGTTTGCAGTTAATGTAAAATTTGTTTAGATGTTCTTAAAATATCACCATAAATTAATAGTTGGGGGCAAATATATGTATCACATCAAGAACAACATTAAAAACTGCAAGGGTTATGTTTGAACAGATTCTATACATGAATCAAAAATCTAATGACTATTTTAAAATCATCATGTCCTGTGTCATTGTCCCCTTTACAGAGATTGTCTTTGATGTTTCACAGAAAGCTAAAATTACTTGCCTATCTGATCAGCTTGATTTACTGGTGAGAATGTGGCTGAGGTCATGACTACATTCATATTTGTTTCCTTTTCTTCATCTCGTTTTTCAAAGCTGGGTTTGAATAACGTCTTTGTCTGAGCATCTGCTAAATGACTTCCAGGATGATGAGAGAGACTTATGTGTTGTTCACTGGACAACATCTCTGGAACATCTGTAAAAGAGTCCCCAGCTGAAAGATGCTCAGTCTGCATAGAATAATCTTGGCAATCAGAATCTTCCAGAATGTTTTCAGACATTTTCTGAATGTCAGTACAATTTTGGAATTCATTAACTCGATTTGATTCTTCAGAATCCAAAAGAGGCAACATAAATACTGCTTCCCTTTTGCTGCTGGGCTCTTTTTTTATTGCCAAGCCGAATGAATTTGCCATAGATTTAATGTGACCTGGAATGATGAGCTTCTGTTCCAGTTCTCCAGTTATTACAGTCATGACTGATTTTCTCTGGGTTTTTTTCATTTCTTTAGGCTCGAAAATACTTTGCAGAAGATTTTTGTTTGACTGTGTTACTGATTCTTGACCCTGAATGTCTTCTACAGAAAGCTTAGCAGAAATGTTATTATTGCTATTGCCACTCAATAACCTTTCGGAAAGCAAAGAGTCTTGATTTGCAGTTACTTTGTTCGGTAGTTTTTCATGGACTTGAACTTGTTGGTCTTTGCTTCTCAGAACTTCTTCACAAATAAAACCATCTTTTTCAAAGGTAATATGTTCCTCACCTTCTTTTGGAGTTGTTGGTGTCTTGATGGGCCTATATTTCTCCTTTTCAGCTTGACAAGAATTCATGATAGAATGAAAGTCTTCTACTGTCACCTGCCCTGTTTCCTTACTATTCTGTCTGTATTCTAAATAGTTGTCCTCCAAAAAAGTATTGCTGGATTTGCTGTCTTGCTTAGTATGACACACATTCATATTGTGATCACATGAAGCAAAAGCGTAGCAGCGTGAGGATTTAAGATCTGTGAGAGTACTAGACAATGATGTGAAACTCGAATAAGGTTTTGTATAGCTGACACATCTATTAGTTCCCATTTTATAAGTATTTACTACTTTGAATGGAATGGAGAGGAGTTTTAAAGATAAAGATGGCATGGAATAAAAACCTGAGTCTCTTCTAAACTGAGGCAATGACAATACATCAATGGACGGGACTGGAAAAGAATATCTTCTTTTGGTTTTTGATTCCTTGGATGAAATTAGCATAGAAGTCCCTGTTTCAAATAAGCTATTGTTCCTTATTTGTAGCGCATTACTCATCTCTTTATTATATTTCTTTCCAAAATGGATTTCTTGGTAACTGTGATTTTCTTGTGGGGTTGCTGTAGAATAGCTGAATTTCCATTCAGCTTTTTCCACTTCCATAGCCATTTCTTTATAGAAATCTTTTCCCTTTGTGCAGTCCTTCATATTCTCTTGACAGAAAGCATTTTCTTTTTCCCAGGTTAAGGCAGCTGAGTATGTATTTGGTACATCCATTTTATCTTCTTAAGGCTCTAATATTCTTAATTGTAATATCTAAGCAGCTTCCACAGTGTCAGCAAATACACCTGGAGGAGATGTAAGAATGCACCATTCTGTGTTTATGCAATTTAAAAATGTTTCTCCTTAAAGTCAGAATTTGACTCAAAATTTGAACAGAAAGACACTTTAATTATTAAAAATGTGAAACACAATATTGTCATACAGTTTCAAAATTATGTGACATGTGAGTCCAAGTATATTTACTTCGTCACCAGGGTCAAAATTAACCAATAACTCCTTTCCACCAATATATTTTCCTTCCTACCAACCCTTATTTTCATTGAATGGACTTGCAATTTGAATTGTATATTTGGATGTTTCAGATTTTTCAGAAAGATTAGTCAAGAAATTAGTGTCCTTGTGCTAATTGTAATAATGGTCTTTGTGATGAGGTTTTTTTAAAGTGTTTTGACTTTCAAGCCATACAGTGATTCTTCATGACGATCACAACACTCATTTTAATATGCAAAAAATTATATTTTACTTCTCTGTACAGCAGACCACAGAATTATACTACATTGTAGTATATCCTTTGATGTCTTTTCTAAGTCATCAATATTTACACTGTAACAATATCATTTGCTGAGCAGAAAAGAGTCTAAGCAGGACAATCTTATCCTCACTTCTTCTTTCCAACTATCAGATATTGCCTTAAAATATCAGTGTTGTTTCCTTTTCCATCCATATAAGATGGTTTCTACTTCAATCAGATATTGAAAATCCGTTGTTTCATGGATGAAATCTTGTGTTTCACCTGTCCTGTTTTAAATGTTCCGCTGGCATCAGTTGATATTTATCTGAAGAATAAAAATAAGAGAATAATTATGTTACTATTCTGAAAGTAAGACTGCTTAAACATATTAGGCCAGTCAATAATTGATTACAAAAGGACATAATGCTCCTAGGTTATCCTGATTCTACTCATCTCTGATAATTACAAATTGCTTTATTTTCAGAAAGGTCTAGGAACCATCCAGGACTGAAATTATCAGCTGGTACAGCACAGATAGATTGTATGGTCCCCTAGACCTCATCAGGATGCCACCACTTGTAGATTAGGATGGTATAAAACTGAGAACTTCAGAAGAAATATTGGAACTGACACTTGGATAAACCTTTGAGATTCAAAGGTGATCTGCAGATTCCATAATTTTCCTGGCATTGAAGTAGGAGAGATTGAGTGCTTTGAATGATTTAAATACCTACCCCATTGCAGACTCTTTCTTCCACACTTTTCTCCTTATTCAGTAACTCATTTTGTCTTAACTTTATTCCATTATGTTTGTCTCTGTGCTCAGTCTCTCCAATAATGTCAGTGTTTTCCTTTCCCTCAATAAATGTATTTTATAATTGTTCTTTCCACTATTTCTCTGCCCCTGTATGGTCTTTTATGAGTGGCTCTTCATTGCATAATTAGTATTTTCTTGTAGTCTTCATTATGCCCATTAGTCTATATATTTTTACATCACTTTGTGTCAAATATGCAAAAGGATAACACAGTCATACATACACAAGCAGCATAGAAGGCATCAGTCCCAGAACAGGGTATCACATGAAGCCTTCCATCCATTTTATGTGTGTCATTGCAATGCATTTTAGAAAGATGGATGCCAATTACCCATGACCATAGCTGCCATCTTCATTTTTTTTCTCTACTCTGTATAATCTGTTAGTTTACATATTTAGCAAAACATTCAGTATTCTGTAAAGTATTCAGTCTGTGACACAAACAATAGACTTAAGTAGCAGCTTTTCTCTCCTGTGTATCAACAATGATTAATAGCAACCAGTACTTTACTTTTATGTTGTGGAAATGAGTGTATTATTCATGTAAATGCTTTCTGTTACTCTTTTTAATATCTTGCCCCTTAACTACTTTAGCAATAGCACTAAGACATATATACCTGCTTCACAGTATTTTGCAGCCCTCTTTAAGCAGTTTACAGAGTGAGCATATTGCCCCCAACAATCTTCATTTTACCAACTTCAGAAGGATGGAAGGCTTGAACTGCTGAGAATTGAATTCATGGCATTTGGCAGAATTATCCTGCAATACTGCATTCTAACCATCATGGTTATATGGAACAACTGTGACTGATGTCCATGCATGCTGATTGTTTGCCTAAATTTATTCCTATTTATCTTTTATTAGTTTTTATTTGGAAAAGCAGGAAATCCCAGGCATGTTGGACTACAACAGTCAGAGTTCACAGTAACCATAATTTACTTGAACCATGGGAGATCACCAAACTAAGAAAGTATGTTGCTTTAATTTGGATCAAGAAAAAGTCAACTTTATTTATTGACATGCAAATTTCTCTATGCTTCTTTCCCAATTAAGTTATTTTGATTATAATCTATTGAATTCATATTTAAAAATGTAATAAAGTGCAAATCACATCTCTATATAATTGTAGGAATTATATAAGTATTGATAGGGGAGACCATGAGGAATTAATGAACATATGTAGTACAAAGGATAATATAATGGTAATAGACTCTGTGTTTAATCTACCACATTCTATGAATACAGAAAAGTCCATTTCGATGGAGAAGGAACAGTTATACAAATCGAAATAAATAAATAAATGAGATCAAAATGGTGTAATGTATAATTTGTTCCTTAAAATGAATATTGTATTGTAGGTCAGGACGTGAATGATACCAAGATATCCACGCTACAACATATCTGACATCTAGAATGGAAAAGTCTAATTTCCTAACATTGTCGTTGGGAAATTATTTAGCAGCCAAGCTAGGATTTGAGCTGAAGCTGCTAAAGCTTGAGGAAAGAAATCAGTGCTTCACTCTTTTGTTCAGGATATTTTTAGACAGCAATGATCATAGATCAGACAACTCTGGCCTTGAGAGCTTATGAATAGCTCCTCTCGGATGAATAACCTACTTTTTCTATTCTTGATCCATCAGGGCTCTTAGTATATTTTTTGACCTTTTCTGGTTGTATAGTTAAATGTCTATGGAGATTCTCAGTATCCAAGGCCATAGTTGTCCCAAAAGTGATTTTTCAAGAGGCAAATGAATTTCGTTTTTCTTTGAAGACATTTCGCTTCTCATCCATGAAGCTTCTTCAGACGAAGTAACTTTTTGAATAAGAAGCGAAATATCTTCAAAGAAAACAGTAAAGTCCAGTTACCTCTTGCAAAAGCACCTTTGGTATATTGAACATAGCATTTTAAATTATTGATTAAAATAATATAAAGTTTAGGAGCTTGCCAACTGTAGTTCTGGATATAGTTTGGGAAGATTACTAGAGTCATCTGCTGGCAATGCAATTTTAAAATCTGAGCTACAAAGAAGTTAATTGATAGTATTGCCAGAAAAAGTGTGCGTGTGTGTGTGTGCCTATTGCAGCAATGGAACAGACAACGTATCTTTTTTAAAGGTGTTGATAGGAAGTTTTTAGCTCTATTGCATGTGTTGACATGATACTTAGAAAATCTCTATTTTTAAAAAATGGAACACTTTAAACTGTCAGATAATGAAAAGTTTGCTTGCTCCCCATTCACCACCACAAATCTTAATAGCAGCTTTACAGCATATATATGTATGTGTGTGTCCTGAATGCACAGCTATCTTAAAAGAACCAACTTCAATTGACAACTCTGAAAGGTTCCTATAAATAACATCATACTTCATCATTCTTAGAGACTGAAGAGCCACGCTAATTCTTTACTCCTTTTCCCAAATGTCTTTTTATTTTACTTCATTGGGAATAACTTTTTAAGTGGGTTATATAACATGCCAAAGAAGGTTAACTATATGGATCTTATAGTTGCAAAAGGTTTTTAATCAAAAATCCATTGATGGAATTTATCACTGCATTTTTATGGCTTCAAGGTATATTACATTGACGGAACCAAAAAGGTAAAGAGAAAGAAGATACAACGTCCATTTTATGATTTTATCTTCTTAACATGCTTTTTAGAGATCATTTTGATGTTGAACTGTTAATGTATATTAAGAAAAATGCATACATTGTCATGGTCAGATGAAAATGAAATAATATAGTGTTCAGTAACCTGTTCAATTGACATTGCTTAACAATAAAACAAAAAACCTAATCGAAATACAATGGAAAATTAAATAGGCTGATAAGCTGTGACTTTTCTTCAGTTTAGTATCCGAGGAAGAGAAGCCTACAACTGGCTATAAATTATATCACAAAAAACCCATAGCCTTTTGACATGTCTATCAATATCATGTTTATTAAGTTGTGATGCAGAAATCTTGCAAAGCGGAACAAATGAATCTATTCAAGTATTTTTCCTTCATTATACAATATAAATTCACTCTTGGCTTATTCAAAGATTTCTTGCTATTACAGAATAAAGAAGAAATCATCTTGAAATTGGAAATTGCATATAGTTTTACCAATCTTTATTCTTTTTATTATATATATATTTTCTCTTAAGTTACTTATATCAGTTTATGTAATATTTAATACTGGTTTTTAAATGTAGCTTGGTTTAAGACAAATCCACTGAGGTTTGTTCTGGTCCTGTAGCTTTTATTGATCACAAAAATAATTCTTGGATGCTTAAAGGCTCTTCCAGAACCTACTGACAGTTAACAGTTGGAACTTCAAAGAGTTTATAAATTAGCAGAATATGTTTTTTCACATCCACATAATCTAATCCAAAAATAGTATCATCATTCATCATCATTAGCTCAGACAATAAACATTCTTTACAACTTAAACATTAACTAGAATGTTTTCAATTTATTGTTTTCCATTTAAAAACAAATTATGGTTATAGAACCTCATCTGAAGAATTTCTAAATGCAGATTCTTTACGAAGATATAGTTCAGGCTAGCAAAACCATCAAATAATTTTGCAACTAGTGTTTCTAATATTAATATTTTATAATAATATATATTCATAAAGTAACAAAATCAGAGGGACTCTGATCTTAAACATTCAAAATAAATTGCCTTCTTCAGAGTAAATACATATTGGAAATAGAAGTAAAACAATTAAAATATATTTAAAAAGGAATCGTTAATGTAATGATTCCCTCCTCAAAAAACAAAAAGAATTGTGTATATTTGTGTATACACACACCAAGATTGAAGAAATATATTGTTCCTATACTTTGACAAAGGACATCTGTATATATACTAGACAGCAAAGTATGTATGTAGTGCACACACACACCTTTATGAAATAAAATTTTAAGTAATTCTTATCCTCAATTCAGAATACTAATAGCAAAATAGAGGTAGCTCGTATTTTGATTGATGGAGTACAGGTGTGTATATTATAATTATTGGTCTAAATTATATACCCACCCATCCCCGCATCATAAGCAATGGGAAAGCAACTCACCTATGCAAATCGTCTTCCTATTTTTCTGAAAGACTTTGCATTCAGAAAAAAGACTAGTCAAATCTTAAGCCTGATTGGCTTGCTCTATTTCTTTATATTTCTATTCTTGTTCCTTAAACTCAGAATCGGATTAGGCTATTTAATTCCAGAGATTATTAAGAATGGGCTACCTTTAATCAGCCTATAAATATGTACTCTTTTTTCCCCTCACGTGTATAGACAGATTCAGAGCAGAATACATTTTCTTCTTGTATTATGTTTGAGAATTAATCCAATATAATTTTTCAGACATTTAAAGAGACTGAATATTAAGCAGCAGCCAATTTATACTTGCCTGCTACTGTGTTGGTTTTTGCCTATTATAGTGGGGCATTCATGGAGTTTATCCATTTTGACCCATCCATGGGAGGGTTAAAAAAGTTAAAATGGCAGAGGATACAATCTGCCAGAGCTAAATCACGTTAGCTAATGTGATTTGGCTGTAGCAGATTGTGTCCTCTGCCATTTTAACTTTTTTAACCACCTAATGGACATTCCTGCCTTGGTATAACAGAAGGAAAAAAACCACCACTGCCAGGAAATATTTAAGGCTGGGAAGAAGTTTCACTGAATTTAATGGGGCTTCCTTTCCAGTATTCATGTATACATTTTCTCTGCCAAGAATTTCTCTTATGACGTTGTGACTGTGATAGTACAACTAATTAAAGGACCGTGGCTCAAATACAAAAACACTGGTTTAAAAAAATAAATAAATGTTGAAAGAATGGCAGCTGGGACACATTTCACTCATACTTTCTTAGCCTTAGGTAGTTTGAGAAAAGAATGGCCTATTGGCATTTTAAAAGAATACTCACAATATTATGGGAGTACAAATGTGCAATAAGGTTAGTCTTTAATCATAACTGAAGGAATGGAATTAAATTGTAGAACAGCCAAACTAAATTGGAAGAGATTGTAACTACTTTTTATGGGTATGGAGAAACTATAGTTAGGTAAAGGTTCCCTTCGCACATATGTGCTAGTTGTTCCCAACTCTAGGGTATGGTGCTCATCTCCATTTCAAAGCCGAAGAGCCAGTGCTGTCTGAAGAAGTCTCTGTGGTCATGTGGCCGGCATGACTAAATACTGAAGGCGTACAGAATGCTGTTACCTTCCCACCAAAGTGATCCCTATTTTTCTACTTGCATTTTTACACGCTTTCAAACTGCTAGGTTGGCAGAAGCTGAGACAAGTAATGGGAGCTCACTCCATTACGCATCACTAGGGATTCGAACCACCGAACCTCCAATCTTTCTGATCGACCAGCTCAGTGTCTTAGCCACTGAGCCAACGTGTCCCCATTAGGGGGTTTTAAATGGACTATCTGGAAACATCTGAGCCCATTCAGCCTAACACAGGAGGTCGTTTAATTGGAATTGTATACAGATTACTTGGGGGGGAAAAAAGACAGCTCAGCTCTCCCATGGGAAAGGTAGGAAAGTCCCAAATTGGCAATCAAAAAAGAAACAGAAATAGAAATAACCGCAGGCTATACTCTCCAGTTTCTTAAAAAGACCACATCTCTGTTACCCAATGACAAAAGGTAATGATACCTGCAGCAGTCATGGTTAAGCCACATTTCCATTTTTTCTCCTGAGTTCCACAGAGAGCATCCTTCATCTTGCAGTTCAAAAAGGAAACCAGGTTCATAGCTGCTGGTTAAATTTGGATTGTGCCATTTGTTCTATTTCCTGCACTTTTCTTGTTTCAGTGTTAGTCCGCAATACATTTAACTTCAATTTGATATAATTGGACTAGAGGTATTGAGTGAAGAAAATGCAGGGAACAACTTTGTTAGTGAACTCTCTACGGAGGCAAAATCTTTTTAATAGATGTCACACAGCTGAAGGATTTAGGAAGACTTTATTAAAGAGCTCCAGGGGACAAAAAAGCCAAAAGTCAGCTAGCTAATTCCAAAGTTCTCTCAATTTAAACAGTTAATAATATTAATGTAATATTGATGACATATTTAGAACAATTCTTAATCTGGTATGTTGGAGCAATGTAGGAACCTGCTTAATGCAAATATATCCAGAAATCCCAAATTATAACTTTATGATTTAGTAATTCTAATTAATGGTAATGCTGTGCAAAACACAGCAAGCTTCTTACAAGAATGAGATTTTAATTCGCATTGGTAATGCAATATCTATTCTAATAGGATTTTTACAATTTTGTTTTAAGAATTGCATAGTACATTGGTAAGAATAATATACTGATACTATATTTACAATTTTGCAGTGTTTAATTAACTAATGATACAATACTTCTTAATATTTTATACTAGGCATCAGAAATCATTTCAATTGTGCAATTTTATGAGCTTTCTCCCCTCCAAAATTCATGTGAGCTTGGGTAACAATGTAGAGATTTTGTAAGATTTGGCTTATGAGATTTTTGGACCGTTCTCATTTAAAATTTTAATTACATTAAAGAAAAAACATTGGACGTCAACAATTCTAATCAGGCTGTCATAGGTACTATATGTACAGTGCTTGCTGGGAGAACACCAAACTTATTTCCTAATAAAATAAGCTTTTAGGAACTTATTTATCCAGAAACTAGGCAACATTTAATAAAATTTGTTATACTGGAAGTATAAATATTATAGGGAATAATTACAGGAATAGGGGAAATGAAAGGATTGGAAATCTAAAATTACTACTATAATTATATTAAGTTTAATTTTATCTTAAAAGATGCAGTTATGATGCAATGCAAATATATAGCTTGCTGAATTTAAAGATTAGCATTCATTCCAATCCAATGTTTTATCAACTGATGAGCGATGGCCTGATGTGGTGGCACAAAAATATTTTGGTTCTTTTTGTTGAGGATCTCTATTATCTGAAATGTAAAAATAAATAAATAAATATCAGAACAAGACACTCACCTTACACAGTAACTGAAAATCAGTAGTTAAGATCAATAACCAACTGTTTATGAGAGAAGACATTGGGCAAATCTCATATATGTCCCATTACTTATATAAGTAGTGTTTACTATTTCTGGAATGTTTTACTCCCTTTTTTATTTCAAAAATTGGTGAAGGGAAAACCACAGACTAAAAGCATTGGTTCCTTTTTAAAAAAAAAATCAATGTAATATTATTTCATAATAATAATAAGCTAAGTTTTAAAAAACAAACAATGTATATCTGCTAATAATTCTTCACCCTGAAGAATTAAAAATGAATAGATGGAAAGCATCCATTAAAACCAAAAAATGTTACTGATCACTCTGCCAGGTCATCAAATTTGGCAATGAAGAAAACAACTTAAAAGAAATATGATCGAAAAACATAGAAGGCAATCACTCATAATTATTTTGGCAGTATTTTATCTCATCACCGACAGCTGAAATAATTTATGGAAATAGAACTTGTCCTAATAAAAATGGTCACCTCATTTATCTGATATCTCCAAGGAGACAATATTGTAAAACTGAATCAGGAAGATCATTACACTTGGAGTGAAAACCATGTATTTCTAATAGTCTTCAATGAAATGTACCTACCCAACTTACTGGCAAGATCTATGGGCTCAACAGAGAAACAATTGCTTGTATCAATTCTTTGACCAACATATAATTTTCAATTTCAGTGTAATCACTGTACAATAAGGAGAGTAAGAAGTTTAATTTGTTTGAGTGAAAAAGCACATCCATATTGTATGCCCTAACCAATGCATTCTGAGGACAATCAATAAGAAAAGGAAATTAAATTGAACTTTACCTGTTCTCTACTGAACCAGCGGGCATCTTCTATTTCAATGTTGTCAACTTTAATTTCAGTAGACACTGCAGCTGCTATGCATCCAATCATTAGGGAGGAAGGCATTGGCCATGGCTGACAAGAGACATACTCAACACGGCCCACTTTAACTCCACTTTCCTCTTCTACTTCCCTTCGAACAGCATTTTCAATTGTCTCACCTAATCAAAGAAAAAAATAGAACAGTTAATTGACAAAGCTTAATGCAAAACTTGTACCTTGTGCTTTAATGTACCCCAAAAGATGTGAAACTTTCTTGAGCAATCATTTGTGACTATTCAAACATCAGAGGATAAACTATTTTCAACAGAAAAATTCATTCTCACAAAGCAAAAGCATGTCAAAGCAATGTAAGATAATAATTTCAAAAGATGTAAACTGATTGCACATCTTTGGTCCCCTCCCTGCCAGTGCTTTTACCAATGAGCGTATTTTCAAGTCTAATTAACTCCCCTTCCCCCCAACCCAGTTTTACTGTACATGGACAACTCATATCCAGCAAGATAAAGAAACTGAATCCACACAGCTCATGGCATTCATTGAAAATGAGAGTAACAGGCCGTGTCTATGAAGGGAAGGGAATACTTGCAAGAACAAATGTCTTGCAGCATCTTAAGGTTTGCAATAAGTTTTAATAATTTAAATTTCTAAAGAACAGACCTGTCTTGGAAAAAGATGTGCAAAACTCGTATTAATGGAAATTGTAATTTTTATGCTAATCTTAATTAAAGACAGCAGTGAGCTTTCAATTTGTTTGGCTTTATAGATTTCAAACCTCATTTTTAATTATCTGAACATCATTTTTCAAGAGTTGCCGCTTGGGATCTTTGCATTTCAAAGCATGTTGACAGCTCCAGTTCAAATAAAGAAAGGACGTCTCGCAAACTGCTCTGAGAATAACAGCTATAGATTGTAATTATGCAAATATTTTAAAATTTCTTTATTTTTAGCTCAGTGCATCTATTAAGTTCAAACTAATGAAATGCTTTTAGATACACATAGAGCTCCATTAATGGTACTTTTAATATGTAGCAGAACTGAACAATCTTTTTCATGCTGAGAACCAAACTATCCTAGTAAATGATAGACATATTATACAGTCAAAAATTGATATAGCTGAAGGAGGGCAGGAAATCATTTAAATCTTTAAAAAAAATCAAAACGTTCAAATAAAAAACAACACCAATAGTAATAGAGTACTTAAAACGGCAGTTTGCAATTGAATTCTGACAGCATGCTATGAAGTTTAATGGGGAAGACTCTGGAGGCTAAATACACTGATATATAGGAAAAACAATCTATTGATTACAGGATTTTTCTAGAGGCTATTGTTTTCTACATATTCCACCCCCTCCTCCCATAACTAATAATCCTGGTACAGTAACTGTCAAAACAATGCTTATTGCTGGGTACTCTCATGTCCTTCAAAAGCAATGGATGTATTATTCCATAACCATCTCTCAATGGACTCAAATAGAATACAATATAATGCTTTATTGGCCAAGTGTGATTGGTCAAACAAGGAATTTCTCTTTGGTGCATATGCTCTCAGTGTACATAAAAGAAAAGATACATTCGTCACGATTCATAAGGTACACAGCTTAATGATAGTCATAGGGTACAAATAATCAATCATACTAGGAAATAATCAGCATAAATCGTAAGGATACAAGCAACGAAGTTAGTCATAAGTGGGAGGAGATGCGTGATAGGAACGATGAGAAGATTAATAGTAATAGTAATGCAGACTTAGCAAATAGCGTCATATATGCTTTATATGTCTTTTCTAAGCATGTGTGCACGTCTCTTCAGTCAAATAATAAGTATTTTAGAGATGTGCTGAAAGCTCTATGCATGGTCCAGTTCTGAATAGTTCAACTCACTCTCCCCCATCTGTAATCAGCTACTCTGGTCTGTATTTGGATTGAAACAGGATTGTTTTGTTTCAAAAATGAATTGAATCATAGTAGTTCAAAGTTAAGGATGGGGCAAAATAAGAGGAGGAAAAGGGCACAGTCAAAGTGCTTTCCGGCCAAGAAAATGTGCTGAGAAGATAGGAGCAGTAGGATTCACTGCATGAAAAGCAGAAACTGAGGGCAGGTGGGCAAGGATAGAGAAAATCACTCTAGTGCAGGCAAGAAAGTGGGATATTCTGCTTTGGGGCTGTTCTTTACTGTTATCAGACAGAGACAGACAGAGAATCCAGTGTATTAATAGGAAATTACAAGAGGAGAGGGAGAATATTAGGGAAGGTGTTTGGAAGACTAAGCATGGGATGTCCAGGGGGATATGGTTGGAAAAACTGAGGAGTCCTTCTTGCTCTTCAAAAATTACTGTGAAATGCCACAGATTAATATGTTGAAATGTTTCAGATTAAACCCAGGATGAATAAAATATTATGGCTTTTACTACTATCAAACTGCAGCAAATCTGAAACAGTTTAGCAGACTTTCTGCATTTATTATTTTAAGAGCAAAACAAAGTGATGATAAAAGCCATATAAAATCAAGGTCAGCATCATTCCTGAAATTTGACATAACCTAGAAATAGCACCATATATTCTGACAACAAGCCATAGCTAAAATTATTTCCTGACATTTTTCATCATTAAATCTCTCAATAGAAATACTGGGGGATTTGGAAGGACTTGTATCTCAATGAATACCATATTCAAACAACAACAACAACAAAACGTCCCTAAAGCATTTTTCTCAAACTTGTAGAATTCTGGAAGTTGAATTACATATGCATATATATTAAAGTGGCTAATTTTTTTTAAAAAACCCACTGAAGTAAAAGATATTAGTGACCCATATTCTGCAACTTTCAACTGGCTAAATAAATAAATAAATAAATAATCATGCCCATCAAACGTATTTTAGTCTTATTCAAACTTATAAAGCTGCTAGACATAAAAGAGTCATTTATTTCCAAATTGCTTTGCTGTCTTACCTATCCTCAAGTCCTATTCAGTGAGCAGGAGGCTATTTTGGCTCTTCTGATACATCTATGCAAGGCACAATTAAATATGATTTTTGTTTTTGTGTATTCTGCATGAAAGAATGTTAATTGCCTTCCCTGCAAACCAATTTTATTCATTTTTATTTGAATCTGCATATGACAAAACTTCTGCCACACTGTTCTTGTATTATCCCCAAGAGATCTAAATCTTGCTTCCCAATTAGAACCAGATACTATCAATGCGGAGAAATATTTCTTATTTATTCCTGTGCAGGGAATACGAGAAAAACTGCCAAGAATGCTTCTGTGAAGTTGTTCAGTGACTGAACTTGAATAATATAATGAAAAGTAATCTTAAAAGCATTTTCAAAGGATTTCTCAAATACAGTGTCTACCTTAAAATTTGAGGTGTCAATATGCAAGAGAGGATAACATATTGATGTACAAGTTCCTTCGTCAATCTCCCTGAATTGACAAATGGTATTTGACAATTGATATTGTCTCTAAAAATCTGCCTTTGCTCTAAGCTGCATTGGGATTCACCATCAGCTAATTAGCAGATGACCACAAATTGACTAAACTCAGATTCTTTAGCAATCTCTGTTCAAATTACTAGCGATCCCAACCATGCTCATATAATTAATGCACAAACATTAGCTCCCTATTTCCCAACTGCAATTTATAGTGCTTGCAATTCATTTCATCCTGTATCCTTCTAGCTTGAATTCTTGAATTTCTAACTTGAAAGGAGGTACTGAAGACTGACCCAGATTCTAATCCACCCACAACCATATGGGTGACTGGTGGCAAGTCATCTTCTTTAGCCAAGGTATCTCACGAGAATTGTCACCCTGTAAAATGAAGACTATTTATGTTACCTTGAGTTCCTGAATGAAGGTAAAGAAGAAATCCCTACGGGTTTTATTCTGCTAGCCATAGCTGACTTTAGTGGGAGGTTTTTATATGTTTCTTTAAGCCATTGAGCCAGCAATGTCCAAAGACATTTCCACCACATTGGCTATCATGACATCACGTCATAGTGCAAAGTGTATGGTGAAACAACGAACTATTGTTACCTTCCCATCGAAGTGGTAACTATTTAACTACTTGTATATACATGCCTCTGAACTGCTAGGTTAGCAGGGTCTGAGGCAAGTGAGGGGGGGCTCATTCGACCATGTGGTGGCAGGATTCAAACTGCTGAAGAATTGACATTTTCCAATGTCTGTTAAATCCCTGAACCTCTGTGCCTGAATGAAAGTACGATGTATGTATGTATGTATGTATGTATGTATGTATGTATGTATGTATGTATGTATATAGGGACACAGTATTGATTTCTAAATAGTAACCTTCTTTGACAAAAGCAGGTTACCATTTCTGCTCCTGAAAAATGAAGTTCCAGTCACATCTATATTGAGGATCTTTGATGTGTGTGTGTGTGTTTGTGTGTGTGTGTATGTATATATGTATATATGTATATATGTCTGTCTGTCTGTCTGTCTGTCTGTCTGTCTGTCTGTCTGTCTGTCTGTCTGTCTATCAATCCAATCCAATCCAATCCAATCCAATCCAATCCAATCCAATCCAATCCAATCCAATCCAATCCAATCCTCAATATATACCTATGTTACTGGAACTTCAGTCATTTTTTAGAAACAGAAATGGTAATATGCTTTTGTCAAAGAAAGTGCTATTTAGAAACCCCACATCCCCACAAAAAAAAAGCATCAGCAAAAAAAGTTTTAAAACAGTATAAATATAAAGAAAACTTACCAGGTTCTATAAATCCAGCAAGGCAAGTGAACATGCCTGGGGGAAATCTTTTCTTCCTTCCCAAAAGGCAATGGTTGCCTTCTGGATGAATGACTTGCATTATTACTACAGGATCTAAAACAGAAATTAAGGAACGGCATAAATATTTAAATCCCTTTTACAAAAAGCAGCAAGAAGCATAAGCCTATCCGTTCTTATTTAGCATTGCTATCTCCTTTCACTGCTTGAAACCCAGTTCTCACAAGAAGCCCTGTAGCTAGGCAAACTTACTGCAGGCTTTATTTTTTAAATCATGTTTTTTTCCCAACATTGATGCCTTCTGGGGATGTATCTACCTAGGCCAAAAGCAAGACTCAGGAGGTAAATTGCCTGAGCTGCGTGATTTTGATAAAAAAACACTAGAATAAGTGACCCAGTTATATACATCACAGGAATTTTTGCTTTCCACACCTTCTAGTTATTGATGAATGGTTTGGTTATAATTTTTTAATTTCCAAAGGCAATGTTTAAAGGACAAAAAGACTTAGTGAGTGTAGTGTAATTTGTAATTTTCCCTTAATAATAATTTTAAACAGACCAGTCTCTGGACATTAAATATTGAAGCAAAAAGGCAACATGTAAAAGGTCTCATAACAACAACAACAACAATAACAACTGGCTGGAAACACAGCTGAAATCAGACCATGCTAAATATAACAGCTCTGGATTGTATGATAATTTGTTTTCTCCTTGGTTTTTCCCATTCTGTATTCTTCCCACTTTTTCCTCTCTTCTTCTAATAATCTTTTTCCACAATTTACTACATTGTCCTGTCTCTTTTGTCAGGCTTTGACATTTTCATTCTGAAAGATGTCCTTCAAAAAAACTTAAAGAGATTGAAAGAGATTTCAACCAATGATCCCTACATAGATCATTCCTTTAGTCCATTCTTTCTTCTGCCTATCTGTAGGATTTGCAAGTTGGGTTAAAGAAAACAGACAAAGAAGTGGAAAAAAGATGATGTAAGATATGATAGTTATTCTGTCTCAGAACTTGCATTTTTAATGGTTTTTTTTAAAAGTATAGATATACAGTCTAGTTCCTTCATACTTTTATATTCAATATTCTTGTTTTATTCCCCCTCCCCTCGCACTTTTGTTGGCTTCTCATTTTATTCTCTCAAAATGACAGATATGACAATCACATTAGGTAAATATGCTTAGAAGACTGATGACCTATGGCAAATTTATATGCTACAATGTATGGAGCAGAAGTTTCAAATTTTGCTGACTACTTGTTTTGTTAAAGAAATTTTACTGGAATTACCAATTGTTGGCTCAGCGTTCTTGCATATCTCAACCTGATCACATTTTTTTCTTTTTTAGTTGTCTGAATAAATAATAGATATTTACTCCTACTAACTCCTACTAACTTGTAGGAAACGTAAATAAAGTGCATCAACCAAAATCTAAAAGGGGGGGAAAAAAAGACATCTATAATACACTTTGAGAATAAGGTGAAGAAGTTAACAAAAAATGAACAGGAAATTAATAGGAAGCAGCTATGTAAAAGTGATCTAAATAAAAATATAAATGCATTTTTTAAAATGAACTGCAAATATATATAAGGATGAAAACAAGCAAGATATACTGTATATAGTGGAATAATTATTTAAATACTTTAAATTTGGTTAAACTTGGTTATATCTAAAGGAGAAGGAATGCAAGATCTCTAGAAAGAACATAGTGGTAATATTTATTCAGAATAGTAAGTCAGATGTAGTGTATTGCTTTGCCGTCAGCATCCATAGAAAAGATGGGAAGAGGAATAAAAATTGGCAAGGAAGCTGTACTGAAATGTAAGCTGGTCCCTTGTGTATAAGCATCACACATACACATATGTATTTCTTTAACTTGCCTTTTTTGACCACTATCCTCTTCCACTAGGCCTTGTACTCTCAAATGAGTCCTTTTTAAAAAATTATGTGGCTAAACACATTTAAAAAATGTTCGCTTTTAGACATATGATTGCTTGATCTTACATTTATTCCATCCATAACCCAGGACACATGAGGCAACCTTGTAATGCTGAGATGTTTGCAAGCATAAAGTAGTCTTGTTTTTCAACTCCAGAGTAGGAAAACATTGCAGAGTATCTTTATTATGGCAGGAGGGTTGAAGTGACATGAGTATCAGTGTAATTTATTAATAAGCTAACTTATCTTATTCTGGAACAACCTCCCCCCAGATATTAGAACAACAACTGATCTCCTCCTGTTCCGCCGCATGCTCAAAACACATCTTTTTACACTGGCTGGCCTGACCTGAAGACTGCCTTCTTTTAGTTAGAGTAGTTTAGTGATGTGGGTTTTAAATTTTAGTCGGGTAAGGGTTTTTTAGCTTAGATATTGGGGTCTTTTAGCACAGGAATACCTTTATTTAATACACTTTTAAATTGTTGTATGTAAGTGACTTTTAATTTGCCTGTGCACCGCCCCGAGTCCCCTTCGGGGGAGAGGGGGCGGTCTATAAATCCGAAAAATAAATAAATAAATAAAATAAATAAATTATGCATATACAGTACTAATAAAAAGGGAGAATCCAATTTTAATGATGTTTGTTGCCTTACTTTTGTATTTGCAAATATTTACGGAAAATGTACAAAAAACTATATATTTTGTAGCCTGTTTAATTTAAATGAAAGAATGAGTTTTTTTTTAAAAAAAATAAAGGAATGGAAGATTTCAATGGCGCGGCTTTTTATGGTACAGTAAAGTTAATGTTATTTTTAGAAATCACTATTTAAGAAGTGCTATATTTAATGTATGAAAGAAATGTAAACAAGTTTTGCCCAAACATTTATTCACTTCAGCAAAAGAAGCATTCTTTAGAAGAGAAATGGCTAATATATTAAGATTGATAAATACAGAATAGAGAGACTGAGAACTTAAGACAAGGACTGGAGTCAAGAGAGCAATTGACTGGAGAAGGAAATTGTTTTCAGTGTTTTTTATCTACACAGTCAAAAGAAAGGTGTAACATGGATAAAAAGACAATTGGAAAAAAATAAATAAAATAAATTTTGCTATCTGATTTTTCTTACTGCCATTAGCAAAGAAATAGCAACATGCTAGCAATTTTCTTACCAACTCTTGGGAAGCATGTATTATGAATTCCCTGATGGCTGGGGCAGTCTTCTTTTAAGCACAATTTCCTGTATCCTCCATCTTCTAATTTAGTTGCACTGCCACATGTTGGGCAAAATTGATACCGGCTATCCCATGCTAGCACAGATCTAGCCTGGGCAATGATTCCTAAAAATAGTCATATAAAACATTCGGTCAATACCGAGCTTCTTTTCTGCAAATACCACAACACCAACCTTCCAATGTATTATTAAAACCAATGCAAAAATTAGCTTTTAATAGTTTGTATACTGTTCGGAATATTTTTTCATCATTACCTTTACATCTGTCATATTTCAGAACACTGAAATGGTCTAGCCCTGTGATGGCAAACCTGTGGCATGCACAGGCCTCTCTGTGGGCACACACGCTGTTGCCCCAGCTCAGCTCAGCTCCACTGCACATGCATGCACGCCTCCCACATGCCAGATGGTTTTTGGGTCTCTGCTGTGCATGGATGGGGTGCATATGGGTGATGTACACACATGTGCAGGGGGACACATGGACATGTGTGGGACTCATACGTGCATGTGGGGGGAGGGGTGCATGCAGGGGGCACAAGTGCCAATGCAGTGCATACTGGGGGTGGGAGTCACACGCACATTGCGTTATGAGTGCACATGTGCATGCACGCTTTCAGCATGTGCACGCAACAACAGAAAAGGTTATCCATCACTGGTCTAGCCCTTAAATAATAGCATGCTAAAAGTTATCAATATCAGTGTAACCAGAGCACTTCCCTGACATCCAGCTATTAACAAAAATACAGTTGTGGTCAAAATTATTCAACCCCACTGAAATTGAGTGTTTTGGCCAGTTTGACATTGATTTTGATCATTCAGTCATCTTGCTTACATTTACATCAA
>JAPKID020000097.1:0-22506 GCA_026931265.2 Tropidonophis doriae | reverse complement strand
TTTCTAACCACCCACCAGTTCCACAGTAATGGTGATTTATAAAGTAGGGAAGTCAATTAAATTAAAAAAAGGAAAGTACAAAATCCCTACTGCCCACCATGAAAGCTGGAATGCCCACTAGTGGGCAGTAGGAACCAGGTTGACTACCACTGATCTAGGTAGTTAGCTCCATTTCTGAATGAATATGTGACTTGCATTGTTTCTTGTCATTTTGTACTAAATTGATTGTTAGATGTCTATTAAGAAAATGGATGTTCCTTTTATGTGCTTTGGTTTGTCCATCAAATAAAGCATTCTGTATGAAGTGAGTGGTTAATCTAGTAACAGTTGATTCTTAATACTTTATGTGTAGAATATTGACTCTGTCTTGCTTCCTTAATCTAGCCACAAAATTGGATATTTCTTTAACCTTTGGAATATGCAACAATGATACTGTAATACCTGTATATAAACCCAGCCTACATATTACCTTCTGTTATGCTAAATCATGGGTTTTTTTTTAAATCTATGAGCATATATTTATAGGCAGAGATATTCCATAGGCAGTGGTGTTATACACAGGAACACATGTTAGGTCACTTAGACTGCAATCCTACGCTTGCTTATTTAAAGGTAAATTTCACTTTAGAAATTGGGATTTTTGAATAAACATGTAAGATGTACTGTAGACATGTATAATAATGATAAAACTGGGCCTGCATTAAGGAAAATCATGAAATACAAGAGTTTTCTTCCAGGTTTGTCTTTGACTGTTTTACTAAACTTTTGTTAAAATCCCTATATATAGTTTGTTAATATCTATCTGTTGCTGCAGATTATGGATTCCCGTCTCAGTTCCCGTTTCAAGCCTCAGTTGTTTTGGTTATAGGTCCTTGCCAGGCCATTTAGTTGCCTTTTATTTTGAAAAATTTATCTTCTGTGTAGCTAGGAAGTCCTTTGATTTTGTCTTGTTTGGATTGTCTGATTTTGCTTCCCAGTCAAGAGCATGGTTTATTTTCCAAATAAGACCCTGTCATGAGTTTTCTAAGGGTGTTTGAAGGAGCATTGTGGACCACTGAATGAAGTAGACCTGTGGCTTTGGCCAACACACTCTTTGAGTATTGTAACTTGCAACTGTGAGATGTTGCATAATCAATCAATGGGAATAAAACTGGAAGGGACTTTGATGTCTTCTAGTCCAACCTCCTACTCAAGCAGGAAACCCTATTCTGGATACAAGTGACTGTTCAGTCTCTTCTTAAAAACCTCCAGTGATGAAGCACCTACAACTTCTGAACTTCTGTTCCACTGGTTAATTGTTCTCACTGTTAGGAAGCTTCTCCTTAATTCCAGATTGCTTCTCTTCTTCATTGGTTTCCATCCATTGTTCCTTGTTCTTCCCTCTGGTGCTTGGAAAAATAAGTTGACCCTTCCTCTTTGTGGCAGACACTCAAATACTGGAATGCTGCTATCATGCCTCCCTCACCCCCAGTCCTCTTTTCTTTAGAGTAGCCAAACCCAAATCCTGCAACACTTCTTCATATGATTTTGTCTCCAGGTCTGTAATCATCTTAGTTGTTCTTCTTTGCACTTTGTCCAAAATCTCAACATCTTTTTTTTAATGTGGTAACCAAAACTGGATGCATTATTCCAGGTGTGATCTTACTAAGCTTGTATAAAGTGGTACTAATACTTCACGTGATTTTAATTCTATGTTGTCTGAAATGGTATAAGGTTCCTGCCTACGCAGGGGGTTGGACTAGAAGACCTACAAGGTTCATTCCAACTCTGCTATTGTATTGTATTGTTTATACAACCAAGGATTGTATTAGCTTCTATGGCTGCTGCCACATATTGCTGGCTCATGTTTACCAATAAGTGATCATCTACTAGCACTCGAAGATCCCTCTCATAGTTATTGTTTTTCAACCAGGTTTCGTTTTATCTGTACATTTGGTTTTTCCTGCCTAAGTATAAAAGTCCCTTTCTCCACATTAAATTAAAAAGCAGTAATTACATAAAATAAAATAAAAAAACATTCTTACATTTTTTCCCCTGGAGATAGCATTTTAAACCTAGGGAATGAAAGGTTATAATGGTAACAGCTTTTCTCATGAAAAGAAATAACACTTACTCCAATCTGAATACTTTTTAATTTGCTGTCTACAGATAATTTATTGGCTATAGGTGATTATTCTCCCAAGAGCTATAGACTCTATCCAGCTTCAGTTTTTGTACAATGTTTCTTGGCCACTATGCCACTCAGTTCTTGGATATTGTTGCCAAAAATATTTCAGTATATCTCAGTTAGAATATTCTTTAAGTTTCCTTTCAAGGTGCATCAGAATCTTTTTTTTGCAAATTTAATGTGAGCCTGAGTTATTTGGATCTCCCAATTGTTGCTTTGGGTAGATGCTTTTCATTTTTAATTTTATTCAGAGAAGTTGCAGCCAAATTTACCACCACTGGGAGGGAGGAGTTGGAGGAACACTTATCTTTTTTGATGGGTTTTTTTTTCTAATTGGAAAAACTGTCTTCTCAATTACACAACCCTAAGAGGAGAGGAAATAAATATTTCTAAGTCTCCCCCATAGGATAAATAGACTTTTTGATGATAAAGAGTAAAAGCTTCTTTTACCTCCCCTCCTTCCCAATTACAATCACCAAGTGTAGATTGACATTTCTTGCAACTTTTTTTTTTTTAAATAATCCCTCTGGGACAATATTCAGGGAGGTGAATTGTAAGTAGTTTGATCTATGCTAGTTTGTTCTCAGTTCAAAAGAAATACTGAATTGCAACAATATACTGGAATGAAACTATAATGTTTCCTTCCTTTGAAGATGCAGGAACTCTCTTTGTATACATTTTAAAACACTGAGCCTGTGAAAATATTTGGAAATGAATGAATTATTTTGAATGTATCCCATGCTTATTATTTTTGCAGTTCATGAAATTCCAAGTCATGCAAGCAGGAATAATGGAAATTGTTACAACTTTGGTTACTTTTAGGAGCTGGGGACACCAGATAAGTGCTTCCCTAGCCAATCAGAGCAATTGTGAGGCATCATGTGACTTTAGATCTAAACTGTGGAAGTCAAAATATATTACGATTTCTATTTGAGGTCACTAGCCTAGAATCCCTTTAATGTGATACTAGACATCCACCCCCCCCCCCAAAAGCTTAATCTTGGATGTTAAAAATAGCTGGACTATGAAAGAGATATAAAATTGCAGACAAAATAGTGGTGATTCATCTTTTGCTTCTATTTCGGTTTCTTCTTCTTTTGCCCTCTTACTGAACTGGGCTAGAATTATGAGATAAAGCCAAGAAAGGAGTTCAGAAAGCATTTGTAGCTTGGACATGGATCCCCACATGTAGGAGAATTCAAATAATCTCTTAGTATAAAGTGTTTTGGAATTGTGATAATTCTCAGGAGATAACTATGCATCATCTTGCAGCCAAGTGTTGTTCATGTTTAATAGCCTCTCCCAGCTTGTTGTATTGGACTTCAGTTCAATAGTGCTGCTGCAGTATGGACATTGATCTTGTTGGCTGCTTATTCCGAGAAGAGCTGATCTGAGGCATCACTAGGATACTGCGATGGAGAAAAGCTGCTGCGTAAGACAATAATTTAGTATTTAACAATGATACAGTGGGGCAAAACTCAACTTTGTATAGTCCATTTTTGTTTGTTTTATACCACATTACTATATCCCGCTGCAATTATATACAAACTCATTGGTTTACAGTACAAAAGAGAGAAATTACAGTAACAATGAAAATGTTACAAAATAAAACCAGCAATCAAAATAGACAAACATAAAGCACTGGCATCAGCCCTCAAATTCCTCTCAGAAAAGCTCAATTTGAGAAGTTTCTGGAAGGTGACCAGAATTGGGGCTAGTTCTTTGTGTTAAAAGCTGCTGAAACAACATTTTTTAAATGTCCCTATTAACTGAGTCCCATTGTCAAGGGCAACATCTCTTTCTAAATCCTTGGTTCCATAGAAATGAATGTCAGCATGAGCCTGTTGAATTGGTGGATTACTTTGCTCGGTCTTTTTTTTTTTTAATTGCAGGCCCACACAGGTATGATGAATAGCTGATAGGCTATCTAATGCTTTTGACTCAGTGGTTCAGAATATGCAGGCCTACAAAGACAGCATCTGTTTCCAACTCATTCGGACAGCCTGATTTAATGAGTTGCAGACAACTGGCAAGTGTGTGTTTCTACATATTCCAAATTATTTGTTCCTGAATCAATCAAGAGCCAAGGTGGCGCAGTGGTTAGAGTGCTGTACTGCAGGCTGCTTCAGCTGACTGCTAGCTGCAGTTCGGCAGTTCAAGTCTCACTGGCTCAAGGTTGACTCAGCCTTCCATCCTTCCGAGGTGGGTAAAATAAGGACCCAGATTGTTGGGGGTGATATGCTGGCTCTGTAAACCGCTTAGAGAGAGCTGTAAAAGTACCATTGAAGTGGTGTATAAGTCTAAGTACTATTGCTATTTTGTCTGGTAAGATTGGGATATTCAGAAATGTTCCCAGTTCAGCTGCTGTGTTCACTAAAAGCAACAGTAATCAGTGCTGCTTTCTGGAGTGAATGGAAAGGATGCTCTGTTATTCCCTAATAGTACGAGATACATATGCAAGTACCTGGACACATCTGTGTAACAATGTAGTAGTTTTATATGCTAAAACTGAAAGTTTCTAATCAGCATTTGGTAACATTTGTTTTTGTACATCTTAAATGTATGCAGGACCTTGGATTTTGAAGTCATTGGTGTAGTGGGCAACTTTTAATTTCAAATAAAACCTATTTACAATATATTAAATGAGCCCTCCAATCTATTTATATTTAATGAGCCCTCCAAACTGGGGGGAAGGTAATGTTTGCACAGCTGAGAAAGATGAAGGAATGTTTTGCTCTTAGTAACAGAATCCTACACAAGGGAGAATTCAGCATTTTGCAAATATGTAGTACATGTCCCAAAGGACAGCTACCAGGAAATATTTGCATTTTTATTTTGGATACATATATTGTTTACCTCTAGGGATAGAATGGATTAAGTCACAAAGGGAACCATATGCAACACCTTGTTCTTACAACCCCTTCTTTTGGTTCAATTCCTGTGCCAGTACTCACTCCTAAACCTTATATACTAAGAATGGGAAACTTGCGTGGTTCCATTAGTTGCTGCATTAAATTCTTAAAAATCTTTCCCTGTTGGTTTGGTGCTGATGGTAAATGTAGCTGAGCAACATATTTGCTACATCTAGGCAAATGCATATCAAAACAGGCCATCCAGACCTCGTTTGTTATAGGCCTCCTTATTGTTATTCTGAATGCAAGTTGTGTCCTATGTTCCTAGCTGATAGAGGGTAATATCCCCAGATATTCCTACCTGAAGATATCTATTTGTATCTGTAAAGAAATATTTTATGCATTGCAAATGGATGCCATGATTAATTCTTTAGATGTCCTCAATTACAGTCTGGTTTTTGAAGAGAAGCTGTCCAATGGCTATAGCCATATATGTAGTTCAGTTTTAAAACTTTGAAATTTGTTTGGATTCTTCTCTAGACCCAGTTGCTCAGATTTTTGCTGAAAAACTAAGGGTTGTATTTTTGATTGTCTTAACTGCTTTTCAAATAAAATGCTAATTTTAAATTGCTGCTATGTGAGACAAATCAAACATTTGCAAGCCATTGTGTTTACAATGGCAGAAAGGGGGTGAAGTACTTTTTAAAAAATGGCTCTTATTTGTAAATTCATACAGTTGAATTGGGTGCTGGTATTCTGCTCAATAGCTCCATAAACATTAATACTATCAGCATGTCACTGTGAAATGTATCACTATACTTTTCCCAACTACATCTTACTTTAATTGACAAGATTTCCTCGTTACCTTAGTAGAATGATGTGGGAGGGTGCATGCATGCATGTGCCTTTAGTCACTATTGACTGCTTGGATTAGGCTCTACAGCAGCGGTTCTCAACCTGTGGGTCGAGACCCCTTTGAGGGTCAAATGGCTCTTTCACAGGGGACACCTAAGACCATTGGGAAACACATATTTTTGATGGTCTTAGGAACCGAGACACCAATTTTATGGTTGGTGATCACCACAACATGAAGAACTGTATTAAAGAGTTGCGGAATTGGGAAGGTTGAAAACCACTGATCTATAGTTTTCTTGGCAAGATTTTTCAGAAGTGGTTTGTCGTGTTGCTTAGGGATGAGAGAAAACAACTAGCCCCAAATCTCCCAGGCTTTGAGCCTAAGGCAGGACTGGATCTTATGGTCTTCCATTTTTTTTTACCTTTTTTAGTCTCTAGTGTAGTGTCTTAACCGCTACAGCACTAGAGCAAGCTAATTCTAGAATTATTAAAAAGCTTTGCAGATACATGTCTCCTTGAATTACTAACCACATAGCAGAGTATATGAATAATATCTGCTTTATATTTATGTTTTTTTTAAAATGTAGCATAATTCACCAATTTTCCTCTTAAATAATGCTATTTTCTTTTTCTTTTCTTTTTATACAAATGGGGTATTTGATTGTGGCCATCCTTCTTAGAAATGATGGCTCTCAATGAGGAAATAATTTAAGGTAACAGTATTTAAATTTAAGGGTATGTA
Organism: Tropidonophis doriae; assembly: GCA_026931265.2. Taxonomy (NCBI): domain Eukaryota; kingdom Metazoa; phylum Chordata; class Lepidosauria; order Squamata; family Natricidae; genus Tropidonophis; species Tropidonophis doriae. Next base: position 15,890 of record JAPKID020000097.1, on the reverse strand, counting down.
AAGTGGGAAAAAAATTCCCCAGAGAAAACATATCACAGCAGTATATGTAGTATAAACTCTAAATCTAATTCAGATATTCATATTATACTATATGCTCAGTGTTTAAAGAAAAGTCTCAATCAACTTGACTTCTTTCAAGATATCCAGTTACAGCTCTCACATTCTCTTAGGACCTGCTAGATGTTGCCATCTGCTGAAATGTTTTGTTCAGTAACAGTGGCAAAGATGTGTTTATTTCCCGCATAAACAGACACTACAATAGTGTTTATGTATGTTTATTTGTTTATATTTTTGGCACCCATTCTTACATTGGCAAAAGAACATATAACTTTTGCATTCAGACATTTTCTTTTTGCAATGTCATGTAGCAGTATCATCTTGTCTGGAATATGCCTATTTTATTTTGGTACATTTTTACTACTGAAATTCATTCTTCAGTTTAAGTGGTCAGTTATTTGCCACCTAAGAGTTGCCTGAGCTATGAGATGGCTGGCAAATAAATACATAAATTTATTATAATTGTCAGTTCAAATGTTGCACTCATCATAGTTTCAGCTTGCCTTGCCAGGCATTCTTCATTAAGACTTATCTCAGGAATTTAGGATGGTGTCCCACTTGTATATCAAAGGATTACTGGTTAGTTTCTCTGTTGAAGCAGCAGCATTGAAAGTAGTGGCATAAAGTCAAAGGATATCTGGAATAATGAGCTCATGGTCAAGACCAGATACCATTTTTCAGATGACGTATCTTATTTATTTAAAATATTTATTTGGCTGACCATCTTTAACAACTGAGAAATTCACAACTATAAAACCAGTACAGTAACTATAAAAAAATAAAACTGTAATACCAAAACCCTGTGCTTCAATCATCTCCCTAGGATATCTCGCAGCATGGTCCAATTATGCTCATACCATTCGTCCTGTCCCCTCCTGCCCTGCCCAGCACAGCTTAGCTTAGCTTTTGAGTAAGTGGCCAGGTCTTTATTGCCTTCCAAAAGGCTAAAAGTGGGGGACCTCTGAAAAGCTGAGGTGGCACAGTGGTTAGAGTGCAGTACTGCAGGCTACTTCAGCTGATTGCTAGCTGCAGTTCAGCGGTTCAAAGCTCACCAGGCTCAAAGTTGACTCAGTGTGCTGTTGCATTCAGAACCAGCTGGAACTTCCGAGTGGTCTTCAAAGGCAACTCCATGTAAGGAGTTGCAGTAATCCAAAGGGGAAATAATTAAGGCATGAGTGACCATGAGCAAAGCTTCCTGGTCCACAAAAGGGTGCAGTTGGTATACCAAAGGAATCTCTGCAAACCCCCTCCCCCCAAACAGAACTTCCACCTGTTCATCAAGCAGAAGCCATGAATCCAGGAGTATTCCCACAGGGTACCAACTCAGTCCAAAAGAACGTAACCCCACCCAGGATCAAAGATAAAAACTCGCCAGACCCAGTGTGGGACCTAGATCAGCTTCACCTGCCCTGGTAAGAATAGATAACCACACCCTATGCCCGTGATGGTGAACCTATGGCACGGGTGCCACAGGTGGCACGTGAAGCCATTTCTGAGGGCACGCGAGGCGTTCTGTCAGCTCCAGTGCACGTGAGCATGCTGGCCAGCTGATTTTTTGGCCTTGATTTTCAGCCAGTTTTTGTCTTCCTGAAGCCTCCAGAGGGAGAAAAATGGCCCAATGGGCAACCTGGAAGTCCATTTCTGAATTTCCAGTTTATGTGTTGGGCCTTTTTTTGCCCTCCTCAGACTCCAAAAAAGCTGTGTGCCATGCATGGGGCAGCAGGGGGTGTCACATGTTGCATGCTCAAGGGACACGGCATGGGAGGCGTTAAATAGCACGAGTGTGTGTGCTTTTGGCACCTGAGGCAAAAAATGGTTCGCTGTCACTGCCCTATGCCATTGGATGACCATACCCAGTGGTCTCATGAAGGGTTAAAGAGAAGTGGGACCCAAGTTATTATGCAACCCACATTGCAGGAGATTAGAGTTCAATCCCTTCTTGCCTACCAACAACAACTAGAGAAAGGAGAACCACCACAAAATGGTGCTTCTCATTCTCAACCTCTGGAGCTGATCCAGGAGGATACAATGGATGGTGATATAGAGAGTTAGGAGAGTTGCAGTATCCAACCCTGAACCCTCCAAAACTCATCAGCCAGCATGATCCATTCTCTTTTAGTGCTCTACTCCAGCCTGAACCAAGCCTGAAAAGGGTGCAGGTAATCCACTTCATTCAGCGCACTCTGAACCTACAAGCCAAAAACGAAAGGTTGGAGAGTGGATCAAAGTTGTCTAATACAACTGGATCCAAGGATGAAATGTCCCCCTCCTCTTTCCTCACCATTGCATCCTTGTCATACAATAGGGCTTGGCTTCATGAAATGTAAGAAAGTTCTGGTCTTTGAAAATGTAAAGTCTTATTTCTGAAAGATCTTGAGGGTGCCAATTTTCTTATTGCTTCTGTGCATATAGTAGAAGCCACCATGAAATGATGAGGATTTTCCTAGTACAGAAACCATCCGAGAGGCAACTATTTATGGTGCTGCATATTTCTTTGTTTACTTGTTTGTAAATCAAATTTATGCGCTGTCTGACTTGCAGTGACACTAGTCAGCATATAGTTTAAAAAGATCTTGACTTGTATTGTTTTTTACATATTAGTCTATATTCACATTACTAGTTCTTGGCTCAGTCTGCTCTTTGGAGTGCCCTACTAATGTGTAGACCAGTTATTCATTTTTTTTTCATATTCACAAGAAGCCTCTGTTTTCTACCCAGTACTGATAGTGTTGGTGGAGTTGCTGGATCTTTCTCTATGTGGCATTTTCTGTTGAATTGCTACCTATTGCATGGTCACTGCTGCAGGAAGAGCTCTAGAATTCAACACTGGCTGCCCTATCTTCCTCTGCTTAGCTGGAGTTTTGCAGGGAAGAGATGGGTGCGGGAAACTAGCTGTTCAGTTTAGATGTTTATGTAGGAGGAGGAATGAAATAAAAACTGTTCCTCAAAAGCACAAGTAAATTGAGCACCTTATTGTTTCCAATCAAATGATGGTCACTGGCCCAGGCAGTTTTAAAGGATAGTGAATCAAATTCATAAATAAATGAAGTCATTAGTGGCCACCAGATTTTTTTTTTCAATTTGTTGTACCACCAATCTCAACAAATGCTTCTAGAGAGCAAACAGAATTAAAAACAATTAAAAATTGCAATAATACAAAATTAAAATCCATAGTGACAGAATAAGAGATATAATATAATCACTAAAAAATAATCAAGAAAAAGGCTGTTGAACACCCTCAATGCTCCAGAACTGAGCACAGTATCATGTCTTTAAGGGCTTACAAAAAGCCAGAAGGGTCCAGTGCCTGATCTCTAGAGGGTGAATTTCCCATAGAACAAGTGCCATGGCAGAAAAGACATATTTTCTAAAGCCTCACCAACCAGCATTCCTTAGCTGACAGGACCCAAAGTACATCCATCCTGCCTGATCAGTTCAGTTGAATAGAAACAACTGGGGAGAGACAGTCCCTCAAATAAACCATTCCCAAGCCATGAAAAGCTTTAAAGGTGACATCCGGCACTTTGAATTGCACCTGGAAGCACACTGGAATCCAATGCAGCTAGTAGTGATATTAGATACTTGTAGCTGCCTAGAGCCAAGGCGAGTGTGCTTAACTTTGATCCGATAAGAGTAGATTTGGTTTATTGCCATGTCATCCTTGCACCTAGCAATCATAGCCACTATGCCATGATATTGCACTATAGCCATGATATTGCCTTCATCTTGTCTGCTGGGCATGAGTGAAACACACTTCATTTTTCCTTAGCTGTATCAGCATTAACTAGTGTTTTCCCTCTTATTCCATCACTGTCCAAGGGTATTCTCTGGTGTGTATCAAATCTTTAGCCTTTGTCTCATTGGAAGGGTTCTAAAAAAGTTCCATAGGTTGTTTTCAACAGATAAATATAATTGCATAATTACAATACACTTAAGTGGCAATTTAAAAAATAAATAAATTAAGTTTTTTAAATGCTGTCATTAAGGTTTTTAGTGACTTCTCTGGATCTACTTAATCTCCATGCATTCTTTTGACAGAAGTGGCTTTGTGCTGTTGGTTTTTTTTTCCTTTAAAAGCTAGAAGAGCTTTTTCAATTATTGTCACCTTCTTTTATTCTGATGCTTACTATTTGCTTCTGTTTTATCATTGTTTCCTTTGCAAATATTATCTACCCGAAAGGCAGTCTCAAAATATTTTAAATAAAGCCATCCCAAACGAAAACTGAGCAAAATTTCCCCTCATTTTGAGAGGTACATGTCACAAAAAGTTTGTTTGCTTAAATTCTGTAGGCCAGGAAAAAAAACTAAATAATTAAATTGCCAGGTTTATAAAATATTGTGATTTTATCATTGATTGGTTGCTTATATGCTTTGTATTGCTCCTTCTTAAAAGTGTACTACAAATAAATACAATATTATAATCTTTAAAAAGGACTATTGCAACTACAAGAGTCCAGTGAGCAATTTCGCAGTTTCTTCAGGAACAGTTAGAGAAACATTTGAGGAAGATGTTGAAATGCCAAACTTCTCCTTCAGATCCCCTTCTTCTTGGAATATTTGTAATTTCTTGGAAGGTAGCATTTCTAAATCTAGCACCCCCACAAAGTGGACCCTATTGTTTGCAAATCATGAGGACAGTGGAGGATGGAAGCTACAGACCAAGATGTTAGGAAGCATCTAATTTGGAATGGCTGTTTAGCAGAGAATTGATTAAGCAAGTGGACCTTGTAGCTGTATGGCAGCAGTTTCTCTCCTATTAAACTTTGCAAGCTAAGATTATAGGCATACACTGTAGCCTAGTTGACAAGGAAAAACCAGCATTCTTTGCCATTCTTTTTTTCTCTCCCTCTTGTGAAAAAAACTAGCTTTGTACTTTACAGCAAGTAATGTCTTCAACATACTCCATGATGATAAATAGAACAAGAAGATAGCACTTCTGTTTCATTGCATAACTGTTGAGAAAGAATCCTGTATTTGTTTCTTGTCACTCATAAAAACTAAAAAAAACTAAGAAGCAAAAGCCTTTATGCTGAAAATGTGGATCTAAACAGGAAACTTCCATATTTATGTTGTTCAGCATCTACTCTCATTCACCTCTGTGGCACTAGTCTGCTTTGCATGAGTAGAGACTGGTAAGGCATGCTAGTTTATTGAGAATATAATACTGTTTTAAGTTTGGCACCTGTTTCATTTATTTCATTTAAACATACAATACAGGAAAGGAATTTCCCCTTTTGATTCAGGAAACTATTTCACCACCTTGAGTCGCAATGCCTATATCCAAGTGCCTTCTGTAATTGACCCATTTCTCACTCAGCTGGCGGGTCTTTTGGCTTATTTCTTCATACCAAACTGTTTCAGCTCTTCACATTTTCAACATGAAGTCCTTGGTTCATGTTCCAGTGGGGTTTAAGTCAGCCCTGACATAATCTTTCCAAAGTACTGGATTTCCCCCCACCTATTAATCTCTTTGGAGGCAAAGACACTAAAAAAAAGTCACAAATTCAGCGGGGAGGGGGGAGGTGAAATCATAGATGGGGTTCTACCAGTTCACACCGGTTCAGATGAACCAGTAGCGATAATTTAGCCTGGGCAGCAACTAGCGAAGTGAACCGGTACTAGCACAAGTAGGAACCCACCACTGGGTGTACTGTAGATTGCACATGTTGGTTTGTCTGACCTTTTATCTGATGATTTTGGATCAGTGTATAAGATATATTCAGAAGGCCATATTATGTGTTTTTGGAAGTGGAAGAAGTTGGTATAAATGTCATCTATGAACTGATCTGTTTTCTCTGTCTCTGCCCTTCCTTCTTAATATAGAAAGCAAGTAATGAACCCATGAATTAGACTTAACTCCTAGTGACTTATGTAAACTTGCATGTCTTTTTGGCAGCAGCATAAATGTGATTTGCCCATTGCCTCCTTTTAGGATGTTTTTTTTTCTACTTCCCACTCTAGTCTACAGCCCTGAAATTCTCATTCAAGTCATAACTAAACCTAGCCTTGCTTTGCTTGGGAGTCCAGACAAGGTTAGCCTCCTGCCGTCACTTGACAAATCTCTAATTGTTTCTCCATATTAGATATTTTCAGTTTTCTGTCATTTTCTTTCTCATGTTTTAATAATTTTTCTATTTTACTTTAATTGTGCACATTAGACGTGGAAAATAGACATTAAAATGCCCCCCCAAAAAACAAATTCAGAGAAATCTTTGTATTGATTGATCAGAATGAAGATTGAGATTTACGATGCATAGATTGATAAGTGTGTATGCTGTAAAAAGTCACATGCAATTACAATTACAATTACAAGAGGAAAAATCTAGATCATTTCTATGGTGCCTTCAGAGAAGTAAGGGGTATGATACATACTTGGAAAAGGCAGTTTACAATACTGTCCTGGACTTTTAAAAATGATGTTTCACAAGTTGAAAAAATAGTTACAGATTCATTCCGTGAAAAGCAAACAGTCTGTTTTCAAATGCCAGTCATCATACCATGCAAACAAGAGGCTGTCCTTTTCTCCATAAATATAATAAGGATATTTCATAAATGGGGGAGGGGATGACTTTAGTCTTAAATACACATTTCGATTAACGGTTAAGAAATAGTCCTAGTCATCTCAACTCATTCTGAATAATTTAGCAATATTATTTTCATCTAGAAACAAGACACTAGATAAAAAGGCTGTGAAAATTGCCATTAATGTGCATATTTAATTATTTCAATTGCATTTGGTTTGATCTTATCAGTGTGTCTTTTGATATGATTCTTTTATGCAGATATTCTTCTCCCATTCCAGATTGGTAGAAATGTTTCCTTTACTTTGTCACATCACAGTGATTTTTAATTTTTAACCCTGATTTTCAGGGTTCTAAGGCAGGAAAAAAGAAAATGGCTGTAGAGTACCTTCTAACCATTTTTAAAGGAATGGGGACTGGCAAAAGTAATATTGAAGTCAAGAGTTTGCATGCATAAAATACAAAATGAATAGATCAGGGTGGGTCAAAATTAGGTGTGTATTATACATCTATCTGTGATATGCAATGCATCTCTTAGGAGTTCCTGACTATTGATCCCCACTAATATAAAATGCTAAGTGTAACATTCTGTACAAACCAGACACCTTTTTCTAAGTTTCTGTGTAGTTCTGATATATGTTCAGTGTTGACTTTAGTTTCACAGCCTCTGATCTGTACTTCTTTCATTGCAAGGGCAGATGGCACAATAATAGGCAATAATTTGGCAATGCTTATGAGTTACTCTATGATTTTCTCTTGGTTTTATGTGTTTCAAATATGTCTCCGGGATCTAAACAAAACAAGGATCCATAAGCCTGATACATGCTCAGTGTTGAATTAGATGACTAATTCATTTCAGGTGAATGTTTCAATGAGGTAACACTAGTTGTTCAATAAACTTGGTGGAATTGTTATTGCTTATTATTGTAGATGCAATTTCCTCATATAATGCTACATTAAACTTGAGTTTTGTGTCTAGTTTGACCAATGGTCATTTCCATGGCAGCTAAAGTTTTGGGAGGTTTCAGCAGTTTCTCATCTTTATTGTATAGTTGTTAAGAAATAAAATTGCATCCTACTATATTCTAATTCTATGCATTAATATACCTGTTCCCCTCCATTCTTGTCAATTTTGAGGGGGCGAGGAGGGAGCAAATCTGTTAGAATTAGCAGCTTGCAAATTAGCATTCTCCAAATATGGACGTTAGCCTCTGTAATCCATAGCCAAATGTTTAGAAGATACGCTAGTTGGTAATTATGAGAATTCAGCGCACCTGGAAATTACCAGATACAGAAAATGTTTTCTTTATGTATTACTCCAGTGACATTTTAACAACTCTTAATGGCTAAGAGTTACATTCTTAGGAGTTCATTTGTTGAAGGGCCTGAAGTAACACGTACACCATGTACTTTAATTTACCCACAACAGCAATGAGTTATTTTAGAAAAGAAGATATTAAAACCCTTTCAAGTGTTTGGCATCTAGTGGAATGCCTCTCTCAATGCATTCCATTCAGTTTCTCTTTTAAAATAGATGCAATTCTTGTATTTATGTAGATCAATAGCAAGAACTTTTCTGCTTAGTTTGTCTCCCGGGGGATTCACTTGCAGTCCTAGGGTGGGGCAAGTTACATAAGTCTGCAGGCGACTAAAAGCTGTTGGTTGTAGGTGTAGCCTATAAAATCTTCCCACTCGTACTGTTGCATTAGTTGCACATATTCCTTTCTTTCTAGTTATGTGGGATGATATCATGGAAAAATAATTACCACATAATGAAATGTATCATTTTTCATAGCTTTCTCCTAGTGTTGCATTTTAGAACTTTTTCCTCTTCTCAAGGAATCTTCCTAATCTCTCTTTTACAGACACCTTCATACCACATCAGCCCCTAATCAAGGACTACCCATAAAGCAAATATTTTATTTCCTCCCCCCCCCAAAGAGATACCCATTGTGATACTTGAGATCCTATTGCGCAAGAAGAGAAACTGGACATGGAACAGGAAAAACACTACTTCCAAATTCCTTATATGAAAGCTGCTTAGAGCATTCTTCATCTTCATAGTTTGCCCTTTAGTCATGTTTGGAGTTTGCTTTCAATGGTTTCAACATGAACTCTAATAGGGCAAGCTACTCTGGTGGATAGCCTGCTGAAGTATCTTGAGTCATGAGATTTACTGTATATGTGGGAATTGAGATTTAATCTGGACACCAGAAATACAGCTGGTCTTTACTTCTGGGAAAAAAAAGTACAAGATTGAGCTGGAATTCTTAAGCAATATCGTCTCTCTAATTTTGATCACCATGATCCTCTGTGTCTGTATGGATCAAGTTTCTGGAAAATTAGTTTTGTTAACTAATTATTACAGTTTAGTCTGTCAAACATGGTAGGGTAGGAATGTTGGTGGGTTTTGGAAATAAAGGGAAGATCATCACTAACAACAGATATATTCTTATTCAACACTGATCTACAAAATGGATGTCCCTCTGCTTTTCGTTTTAATATTTCTAGATGTCAAATGAGAATATAGAATGCTGTGTTAAAAATGTTTATTTTTAGCCTGTAAACAAAGCTTTGATTGAAAAGCACAAGAAGATTGGGCAGCCCTTTAAAAAGGAGGTTGTGGAGATAACTAGACGTACAAAGATTTTTTACAAATAATTAAAGATAGCCAGTTTTAGATAACAAGAATTCTATTCGGGCATAATCTTGGTTAGAATATGTTATCCATTTGTAACCACAATAATTAATGAATTACATGCCAATGAATACCAGTAAAATAAGTCTAACTCATTGTGTCAGATATTATACAATCCTATGCTGTAGGGATAATAAATAATTTTATTTATTTAATTTCTATAGCCACTCATCTCAACTGGTGAGTGAAATATATCATAAAAAAGAACAATAGAACAATTAGAACAATTTAGAATAAATATATATGATTGCTTAGTAGAACCATTGCCATATATGTTGATATAGCCAAATAAACAGGACTGTTAAATACTTGATCTGGCCCCAAAACCAGGTCTTCATGGACTTACGAAAAGCCATCAGTGTCAGAGTTATTCTTATTTCTGAAAAGAGAAGTTCCAGAGGGAGTTCGGAAGAGAAGGCTTATCTCCTAGTCCCTGCAGCTGACATCTCTGAACTGATGGGATTTGTAATTTGTCCAATCTGATGGACCAGATTGGACAGGTAGAAAATTGAGAGAAGATGGTTTCTCAGGTAATTTGTTCTCAAGCCATCAGAAGCTTTAACCAGCACCCTAAATTGCACCTAGGAACATGCTAGCAACCAATGCAGATCATAGAGTAGTGGTTTTACATTTATCAAATTTATTACCCAGTGCAGCTGCATTTTGAACTAATTGAAGCTTCCAAAAAATTTCAAGGCAGCTCAGTGTAGACTGTGTTGAAGTAATCCTGACAGATAGGTCACGGGGCAATGAATAATTGAGCAAAGCCTCCCAGATTAGGAATGAGTGCAACTGATGCACAACCTGGAGGTATGCAAAGACTCTCCTAGCCTTGGCTGCCACCTTCTCTTCTAGCAGAAGCCATGAGTCCAGGAGGACCCCCGAATTGTGCACCTTATCCATCTGGGACAGTGCCATCCCATTCAGGATTAGAGATAGAAGAACCTTGTCATCAGAGTGCCTAAAGACCTAAAGCCATTGCATCCTATCCAGGCCCCTGAAAAGGACATCCACAGCATTGTTCAAGCCCATGATGGAGCTATAAACGTGGGTTTTGACATATTGATGATACTTCACTCCAAACAATCAGATTACCAAGATGGTATCAAAGGCTGCTGACAGGTCAAGAAGAGCAAGGATGGATCAAGTACTCCCATTCTACTCTGATCAGAGGTCATCCAAGAGGTGACCCCTCCCAGTCAGCCTTAACCAGCCAACAGGGCGCAAATGTACAACAGGTCAAGCATTGGATAGAATGGAGGCATCAAGGTATATGAAAAGTGCTAAGATGGAATAAATGCTTAGAAAGACTGATCAAGCTTTGCTAGAATGTATAGTAATATGTAGTTCTTGGATGCTGTCACATTGTCGTGTTCTGTGTGGGCGTCTCACCACACTTCTGGAACCCTGGGCTAATCTGGACACCTACATTTTAAATTGGGATTTTAAATAACTTTTAGTTTAGAAAGTAAACCGTTGCACTTGTGAAAGCAGATTTCTACACCTGAGTTTCTGGATAAAAAAGAGGAAGGTGCAACTGGTAGTGTCATCTGTAACCAACCTGAATGGTGTCAAAATGATGTTATTTCTTTGCATGTATTAAGTTTATCCTTTGTGCATCATGACACAAGTACAATGCATGACATTTGTAGGGTTGACTAAATGATACAGCATTCGGTAATGATAGTAACAAATCATTGTCTTGTTAAAAAGCAATCAAATAAAAAAAAAGTTGGTGTGCTGATATGGAAAAAAAAAGTTGATATGGAAATCTATTGGGATTAGTCCGATGTTTTCTAAACTTGGCAATTTTAAGATGTGTGGACTTGCTGGGGAATTTTGGGAGCTGAAGTTCACACATCTTAAAGTTGCCAAGTTTGAACACAGAACCCTGGACTGGAACTAAGAAATTCTTGATGCTCTAGGTAGAAAAAAGTAAGTATGTGCCTGTCATATGCTCCTCAGCCTGAGAGGATTCACCCTTATGTTTGCTACTTCATTTTTTAGGGGGGTGAGGGTGAGAAAATGGAAAATCCCTGATAGTTTATTACAGAAAATGTGCATTAATCCAGATCATTGTTTTACCCTTTTAAAAATCTTCTGGGCTTAACCATAGTAAGAGCTAAAAAGGCTATTGTATTGCTTTCTTTTATTCCTTTGGTTATTGTTCCCTTTGTTTTGTTTTATCTTCTAAAAAAAAGCAAGAAAGAATTCACATAAAAAATAGCTTGTGCAAATCCAGTGACCCTTTTGTGGGAACTGCTAATTTCCACATAGCTTTAAATAGGTAGAAGTGGTCCATGGTGTTGAGCTAATTCTATTCTCCCTTTTTAGACCAGTTGGAGTAAACTCTGCTTTACATAAAGACTTTTTAAAAATATTCCTACATCAAAACAGCACAGTTGTGGCATTTTATAGTGTTTGTTTGGCAAGGCCACTTAGCCACCCACGAGGCTCACAAATAGCCTCTGACTCAAACATACAGGGTGGCTTTGAGTGAGTTTATAGTGTAAATTTATTGTCCTTTTGGCAGCAATGTCCAATGCCTCCTGTGAAGGTCGAACAAAGGACAGGAGTATTAATTAGAACTGGTTTGGTTGTTTCCAATGTTTGCCACCTGTTGACATCCCAGCCATGATAGTAGCCTTCTGCAGACTGCCTGCATACCCTTGTTTTCCCGTTGACATAGTCTGGGATGGTACTTCTTCCTAGCATTTCATCAGTGATGTGGTCCATGCCTTAGCAGATGCAACTCTTGCTGATGGTTGATAGCAACGATAAGGGTGTGACACAGTGGTGGGTTCTGGATCCTGCAATGGGGCCCGGCATCCACCACGTGAATGCATGAAACACATGCATGTGTACTTACCGCCCACAACACTCCCAGCTGCTCAGCGGAGCATTGTGCAGGCACCATACTCTCCGTGTGCATGCGCAAAAGCCCCAATCAGCTCAAATTGTGAAAAGGAGAGTGGGTGGGCAGGTGGACCCTCTGGAGCACCATACTGAAATGGTACCTGGTGCTCCCAGCAGGCATCGGTACCAGGGCGTACTGATCGTATCCCACCACTGGTGTGACATCAATATGCCAGGGATCCTCACTGTACATTCAGGACTGGATTTACAAGCACTTTTAGCAACTATGCCTAGGAAGACTTGATACACCTCTTTCATATGGAGAGACTTATGGCGCTAATTTCTCCTTCCCCAAAGAAGAATCTTTCAGCGATATTGGACTGCAACATAATAATCCCCATTTCTCCTGTCCATTCCAACTATAACAAGTATCACTTCATAACATGTCTAGAGTACTTGACCTTTGCAGACTGTTAACTTTGAAATCAGATGTCTATAGTTTTGCAAACAAAATATGCTATATTTTCAAACCATTGCTTATCTTAACTCTTCTTTATTTATTGAGTAGCCCTTGGGCCATATCAAAGTGCTTATCTTAACAAAACCAAAAGCAGACCAAGGAATAGGTCTAAAAACCAATTCTAAACATTTAGAAGAAAGCAGGTAATCTTAATTTGTTTTTATGGTTCATTGAATTCTACAGCTAGAATGTTGCTGTAATTTCCTGAGTTTATACACCAGTAGAAACAAAATCTGGTCAATATTGTCTTGACTTTTCTTTCCTCTTTTCCTTTCTAGAATGGCTGCAATCTGTCCAAGCTTTGATGATACTTTCTGTCATCTTCAGTGTTAAGTCTTTATTCCTGTTCTTCTGCCAGCTCTTCACACTCACTAAAGGTGGACGTTTCTACCTTACTGGTATTTTCCAGATCCTTGCTGGTAAGTAGAGAGGACAAAATGTGTGTTTTGGGATGCTTGCAAAGGGAAAAAAAGCCATGGCTAATAATAGAAAGCCGAGTGACTCCACTCAAGCAGGGTCTCTTCCAGCCTCTTACAACTTGGTGTTCTCCAGATAGGTTGCATTACGTAGATGCAAGTCCCAACCATCATCTTGAGCCAATTTCAGTAACTTGCTAACAAAAAACCCTTCTGTATCCACTTTGAAATGTGCACTTAATTCAAGAGGATTTCTTCCACATAAAAATATAAGATTTCAACTTTAGTTGCTAATCAGATATGGATATTACACCTGGAGATTGAACAGGTAATATTCTCCTTTAGCATTTCTATTTGAATATTTTGGTGCTGGTATATGGTGGTTAGACTGGACCTAAACACCTGTCTACCAATGTATACTGGATCAGTGTGATAAATTTAAATCCATAATTTTTACTGAAGAAATAATCCTGTAGTGAATTGATTTTGGATGATAATAACAATAAGAACAAGAGACAAGTTTTTCTTGTATCATCTTTTTTCAGTATTTTGTATTGTGAAAGAAAACAGTAGGTAACTTATAGATTTTTATTCCTCCTGCCTCTGCACCCTTGCCAAAACATCTTGCATAAAACCCAATAAGAAAATTCTAGTCTCTATTGAAATGGATTTTCAGATGAATTAATTTGAGAACGATTTAAAATAGGATTCAAACCAACAGGCTTACCGGTATTCAGAAAATATTCAGCTATGGAATTTATGTACAGTGTTTTTACTGGCCAATTAAAAATAAAAATAAATTGCCAGCCAAAACTAGATTTTAAGGAAAAAAAGAAATGTTGAAATAGCTATTTCTTTCATTGTCTTTTAATATCAAGAACCACTATGCTGTCCCTTCCAAAAAATGCAGTTTAATTTCCTTTGAAGATGTTTCATCATACAATATTAAGACATAAATATAGATCTAGGAACAAAAGTTTGAATTGGATTGGACTGAAAACCATCTGTTTAGGAGAACATGTGAACTGAATAAAATCTCCCTGCTTCTAGCATAGCAGAAGGAACAACATTGATCCAGTGTACATTCCTGCAGTATTCTGGGCCAGCTATTAAACCTGTTGTATTAAAATCAGCTGAATATTATATGGTTGTTTTCCCTACTCTGATGCCTTCCAGATACATTGGGCTGTGTCACCCATACATTCACTTTTTTTCAGGGCAGACTTCTTAGCTATTATCATATTTCATTTTCAGCCTTGAAGTACTATCAAACATTAGTTGGCAATTCAGTCAATGAGTTTGCTTGTGGTAGGATCTGGCTGAGAGTGTTATATGCTGCTTGGTACATCATGTTCTATGTTGACTGCCCTCATCTCCTTAAACACTGCATGTTTGTGCCCTTAAAATATTTAATTAATTAATTAATTAATTAATTAATTAATTAATTATTCTCCAGAATGAGTGCTGCCTTGGCCTACATAGATTTGCTTCCCCCCCCCCAAAAAAAGGAGGGGGTAGGAAATGTATTGTTTTTCAAAATTCCTGGTGATACTTCTTTTTAGCATTCCCCAGATGGTAGGGAGATGATGGTGCATTTGTGAACATTCTTTCTATCCATACCTTGCAATCATTGCTGGAATTATAGAATGTTCATGCTTCTTTGTAGCAGGATTAATGTGAGGGAATGAGACTCAGTTTCTCTTGGGTGGAATATCTGAAAAGCATCCCTGGGCAGAGTCAGTGAGGCAGCACTGGTTTCAAGCCATCTACTATTTTATTTGGAAAAGCTTCTGCCCCAAAGCAACCTTTTGTTCTATGACTCAGCCTAGGAAAAGCAATGGTACAATGGTTGATTGCGGGGTGGGGTGGCTGCTATATAATTCAACCCCTGTTCCTAAAGGAACAGAATGTTGAGAGAGAATAGTCAGATTTTGCTCCATATGCAGTGTTTTCCCAGAAGTAACAAAGTGGATTCAAATAATCTTAAGAGCACATACTGTATGCATGTATAAGATGTCGGGTGGAAGAATGGGGATGGAGATAGGATCAGAACTAAGCAGCTGACTTTTCAGAACATTTGTTTCTGTTATTACTATGTGTAAAATTAAGTGACCTTTATGCAAAAAAAGCCTTGATGCTAATAAGCATCAGGAGTCAATAGCTTCTTGGACTTTGGTAAGGGATTATGTGACTGTGATAACAGTCTCAAATTATGAGCATGATATTTTTAATTTTATTTGATTTTGAGACCACTCAATTTTATCTCTAGCCGCTCATGGAATAAAAAATAAAACAAAATATAGTAAAATGGAGCAAGAAAAAACATATAATAGTAACAAAATGGCAGAGCCAGACAACAACACAAACATGTCAAACAATCACAAGGCACTCCAGCTACCATAGCTCAATAGCCCTCTCCATTTGGAATCCAAGCACAGGCAGTTCCTGGGTTAATAACTTAAGAACAGCCTCTAGATATGAATATGTTGCATATAATTAAAATGGTAGATGATATTCTCCTTTCTGAAGCCAACAAATTGCTAAAGTTTTGAGTTTTTAATATACAGCCTATTTTCAGCAGTGTCCAATGGCTCCTGAAAGCATTGTGTGGCTTCAGCAATTTGTCAGTTAAATAAAGTACAACATTGTCCACCATTTTTAATAAAATGCAGCCCTTTTGTAAGCATGAACTAAGACTTACACAAACTTGAGTGAAAGAGTTAAGAACAGAGCTGGTTCTTAACTAGGGATTTCCTGTATTAAATTACGAGTCTGGATCACTCGATATTATAAGTAATATTAATTCTGTTCTTTTAAAACAT
>JAPKID020000096.1:0-22526 GCA_026931265.2 Tropidonophis doriae | reverse complement strand
TTAATTTAATTTTAAATTGCTCTTGTATTTTTGTATGTTTTTATTGATTCCCTGTACGCCGCCCCGAGTCCCTTCGGAGAGATGGGTGCGGGGTATAAATTTAATAAATATAATATATAATATAATATATCCTTTGGAACAGCATCCATTTTCCACTCCATCTCTGAATATTCCTGACCCAATCCATGCTGTCTTTCAGGAAGACTTTCATTTGGGCTGTGGAATTTTGCAAAACTGTGTCAAAGATGTATTTTCATTCTTTTTTATATTTCCCAGTGGGAAATAAAAATTTAGTAATTCCCTTGGGATGTTTGTGGGTATTATTATTGGTCTCTGGCTTTTAATTTTTGTATTTATGTACCAGTACCTAGTCCTTTCACCACAAAAGCTACCCAAGTGGCTTAATTAATAATGAAAACCAAACATTCCACCCCTTCAGAGATAGGTTGCAGAAGATACAACACAAAAGTAAAGAAGCCACTGGCAGCAGGTACTTGGTTCCCAGTATAATCATGTGAGAAAAAGGAGCTCCATCCCAGAGGTGGTATTCTACTGGTTCGGTCCGGATCGCCTGAACTGATAGTGGAAATCATGGATGGCTCCGCATTAATGGCTTTCCTTGTTCTTGCTTACAGAGCAGTTAGTCACTATAATTTCTGCAAGGAAGGAGAAGAGTCCTGGTCCATTTCATTTTCTCCCAATATCACATATCTTCAAATAAACAGGAACCTTCTTGAAATAACTGGTCTAGACACCCAAGGCTAGATTAATAGATAGTACTCAGGAAATCAGGGCTGGAACAAACAACTAGGTGAAACCCCAGTGACCAGTCATATGACCAAAAGGGGGTTGGGGAGAGAGTTTGTTATGAAATCTGTGCTCCGTTTTCTAAATTCTTGTCTTCACTAAAAGCTATTTTAGTGGGTCTTATATTCTTGCACCTGAAAGAGGATAAGCATGTTTTTAAAAGTAATTTAGCTGAAGAATTTTTCTCATTTGGTTTAAAAGTGCAGGCCTTAATTTTTTAAAAAATATTTTTTTAAAACTGAAAAAAAAATAAGACTTTCCATAAGTGGAGGGAAAGCATCTGCAGAGTACCCATTAATGTAGCCTGAAAAAAGATGTTTCAGTTTTAATTAATCTACTCATTAAAGTCAATAGCAAAATATGTTATCTTTATGTGAAGTTGGAAGCATTTCTTACAAAACATTTTCGAAAAGTACATCGTTCCATTCTAACTTTTTTGCAATAAAATCTAAATATCAAAATGAATATAATAAGCAATTAAAGCAATTCAATGAAATTTTGGTAAAGTGGATTCATTATAAGAATGTACAACTAAAAATGTCTTCACTCCCCTCCTGGATTCTGTCTGCGTATATTTCTCATTTTGGGAAGCTCTCAATTAGACAATATATTGTCTGGTTTTTGTAATTTGGTGCTTAAAAGAGGTTTCAAGACAATGCCCCTTCCTCAGTCAAGGACTTCTATAGTAGTGCTTTGTGCAGCTCAAAAATATTTTGGAAGAAGATCTTCTGACCTAACCCAAGTACAAAGATCTTCCTTATTCATTAAAACAGCCACGTCTCTTTTTCCAAGCAAAACTTCAAAAAGATGCTACTGTTTTAATAATTTCATGGAAACTAAAAGCAAAACATGGATATTTTAATTAGTGCAGAAAGGTGCTGTAAATGTGAAATCAAAAACATTTCTTTTTAACATTTTTTAGAGAATGTGCAGATGTGATTTATAGCAATCCAGATATTGTTCATCGTTTCATTTATTTCATTCATCTTTCATTTCCAAGGAAAATTCACTACAAAGGGGAAGACTGAATCATTGCACAGCACTTTTGGATAGTACAAGCAACTTCTCATCTGAGACTAATGAAGAGATCTCAAGAGGCTGATTTTAAGAATTAAGAAGTCCTTGATTCAAATTGATTTTGATTTGATTTCTATAGCCACCCAACTCTCAAAAGCAATTCTAGGTGGCTTACAATTCAGTGGTTGTATTAAAAAAGAAAAGAAAATCATGAGATACAAAACACAACAAAAGAAGGCAATAATGCAATAATAAAATAAAAATAATAATAAAAAAACCAAAATAAGGGGATAAAAGAATTAAAGGCCATCATTGTATAGAATGTCATTCTCCAGAGTAATCATCAATTGTGATATTAGTAATTCACAGTATAAGCACAGTATAAGGGATGGGAGGGGATGGTTACTAAAAGAATAAATTAACCACTTTTATTTTACACACATCTTTTTATCTTTTCATCCATTGCAAATGGCTGTGTGAATTATTACAACTTTTGATGTCCTACTCATTTATATGCAATTCAAGTATTGGCTGACTAAGAATGTCCCACAATCTCTAGCCACCTTTTAATGTTCCTTTAGCACAAAAATCCTGTTGTAGTTTAGATTAAGGGAGCCTAATTTCCCTCCAATCTGGGTACTCTGGAGATGCATGCATTTGGGGGACCAGAATTATCTTACTCCTCCTGGTACTCAATAATAAGAGATGATCCAGACAGTTAGAAGACACTCAGGTTAGGAAAAGCTGCCACAGGGTGATGCTGGTTGGCAAGTTGCACCATTATCAAAAAGGAATGTGAAGATTGTGCAGTCTTGGGAGCTTTATAGCTTTGTCTTAAACAGCTGCACAGTACAAATGACATTTATGGAGCTGAGTGAAGCAGTTTTTATTTGTTAGTAATTTAAAGAAAAAGGAAAGGTTTTGCTTATTGGTTTCCTGTTTACTTTGCAGTTTTATTAAAGCTGTGGGAATCCCATGAGCTTTTTACCCCTGTAGGCATCTTTCCTGATTCCTTTTTCACTAAAGGTCATTTTCTTTGAATCTTTCGAGAGGCCTAAAAAGTCTACTAGGGCAACTTAAGTTTAAAAAAAAAATTGACCGTAGTTATTGGTTTGTAAGAAATTCCTAGCTTTGAGATTTAGTATTTAAAAAAAAAAAAGTTAATCCCAAATACATGAAACTTCCTGTGGAAATGTCGTTCTAGTGATCCTTTGCAGGATTTCCACACAATTGCTCTCGTGTAGCAACACTGTCCCTTGGAAGTCAACGGCAAATATTAAACAGCCTTGCCTCGCAGCAACTCCTGGTTGTCATTCAAAGAGCCAGAAAATAGCTGTTTGCAAGCTGTGTGTGTCTGGAGTTCCAGATTCATCCATGCATGCCTGACCCCTTTATGAGTGGCAGTGTGGATTGCCCCTGCTTCTCTCTCTCCCCGCACCAAGTTGGCTAGTAACCCATAAATGTCCTGCACCCTTCTGATTCAGCAGAATTCCACAGGGGTGCTTATTAACATAGGGGGGAAGGGAGAAAGGGCTCTGTAATTGTTAAGACATGAATTTAGGCAAAAGGCAAATGGGATTTGATGGTGTGGAAAGACAATCCCTGTTTACTAAAGTCTGACAAAATACAGGCTGGGGAGGGAGGGAGGGGGGGTATAATCTCCTTTTGGAAATAGCTAAAAAGCAAATATATCCTCAGGTCATGGAAAAGGGGCAGGAACAAAATATTGACTTTACAGGGGGAGGGAAATAATCATCCTTTAAAACACATACCCACAGTTTAAACATAGATGGCTACATTCAGCCCAAGATCTTAAAAGATCAAGCTGGTTGAAAATTTTGCTTGACAGCTTTTGGTGTTATTTCTTGCTGTGGTGAGCAAGTCATGCAGTAAACTATTTTCTGTTAATTTTTTCATCTGAGATAACCTGGCCAAGAAATGATTAGCACACAAGTAAGTTTGCCCTAATCTGAAGAGAATAGGAAAGGATGAAGAGTGAGAAAGCTGCACTGAAGTTATCTGTTAACTACATCAAGTGCCTTCGATTGGAAGAGTTCGTTCTTCCTATCTCTTTGGCTTTCAGTACCCTGCCCCCTTCACATTGTCTTGTCTTTTTTAATCTTAAGGTATGGCCCAAAATGACTACTTCAAGTACAATAGTTGTTTTCATCTTTTTTTTCCTTTGAAATAGTGCTGGGAAAACAGGCGTCGGGGATCTTCCTACCTGCTTTGTTACTGGCAATCAGGAGGAGTCCTCTTCCCCAATGCTTGACTTTGAAGTCACACAAGTAGCCAGAATCCATTCTTTCAAAGTGCACAGCAGTTCAGGCCGAGACAAGCTGATGTGCAATCTGCCCAGCAGTTCCAAGCACTGAATGTCAGAGCCTGGGGAAAAGCATAACTAGGTTGTCACTTGGAATGGAGTTTGGTCAGTGGTCGGAGATCTATATTCTCAGATAGGTAGGACTTTGTCCACAAACTGGAATTTGAAATTTAAAGGGGGGGGGAAGCAGAAGGGATGGTTTGAGAGATGATTGCGCTGGCGTGGATTCCCCTAGGACTTTAGCTCTCAGTCTTGTAACACAGGACTGTGACCCTATCGCATGGCCTGGGAAATGGAACAGGAATAGGCTGCTACTGTGTTCTGTCTATTAAGAATTGCGACAGGACATGCACTCATCTCTATGAAAAGAAGAAATCCAAATGATTTTAAAGCAAGGGAGGCCTCACGGTAAGCCATACATTTAGGCATAGAAAGTGATATTGGAAGATAAGAGTTGGATATGCCTTAATACCTCAACCTCCAAATTAGTTTGTTGCTTTCAGATGCAAGGGGGGTGGAATTTTCTGGACATGCCTTACAATTAAAACAGGATAATCCAGCTGCTTCAGTTAGCAAACCTACACGGATGGCGACTACTTCATTACACCTAACCATGCAGCTTTTGAAGACCGGCTTTTACTTGCCCCGGCCCTGTATTTGCAACCCAAAGGGTTCCTCAGAGCATGGTGGGATTGTAAGACCATCTACTGCCGCTGTGGCCTAGAGATGGAGCTCTTGCCTCACAAGCAGGAGGTTGTGAGTTCGATCCTGGGTAGAGGCAGTTGTAGGGTCTCCTGCTTTGGGCAGGGGGTTGGACTAGATGACCTGCAAGGTCCCTTCCAACTCTGTTTATGAGAAATACTGCCCTAAGTTGCTTCTACATCCACTTCTCTCTATGTTGCTTTGAGGCTCCCCAGCAGAGAATTTGTGGGGAATTGGAGAGATCATAGCAAGTCACTTTGGTGCCAGGGCTAGCAAAGGAAGTAGGAAAATCCAAAGGGCCAGAAGGTGGCTGCATATTCTTGGGTGAGACCCAAGCAAGACAGCAGAGACATGTTTTTAAACCTTTCCAAACGACGAGGAGAAAGGGGGGCTGCACTATTTCTTGGTGGGAAGTGTTCCAAACAGTGGGGGCAATGGCAGGCTAATACTCTATTAGAAACAACTCTGCAATTGAGTCAGAATTTGTCTTTTAGATATTTTTACATTGTGCTTTGAAGACTCTACAGTTTTCAGGTTTTTCAGGCACATATTTCCCTCATTTAAAACATAATAATCCATTGCAATAACTAAACAATGTTCGCTTCCATAATATGGAAGTATTAGGGAACTGGCTCTTTCCAAAAGATTACCTGAAGACAACTAATCTTTAAGATTTTAATTTCAGCCACTAGCAGTACATCTGAGTCATCTTCAGTAGAGGTGAAAGGCTTTATGATTCATTGTCAGTTTGCAAGCATTTAATCCTTCGGTTCCCCTTAAGAAACTCCCCCACCGCACTAGCCTTGTACATACACCTTTTGATTACTATTTCTAGTAACCTTAATCCTGTCAGACCTTGTATGAGAGGAAACTTTTTTTGGGGGGGGTCTTACCTAGTTAGGATCTTGTTTGACTTAAGGCATGTTTTGCTAAACTGAGCAAAACAAGTTGGCTTTATGATATTATACTAGACACTATAGTAAATCCTGTGCATGTTTAACTTGATGTCTGTACACATTTATCTAATCGTAAGGATCATCCTATCCAAGTTTGGTTTGGCATGAAAGATTTCTCAGTGGGGCTGTTGTTGAGACTCTTTCTCTACCTTTCTGACCCTCTTATATGAATTATTGGTTCAGTAATTTCTAGTTGAAGAAGAAAAATTAGGATATGTTCAAGCAGTAACCATGACATGTTTAATGGTCACATTCCAGAAGCCTCTTCCATTTCCTCAGAGAAGCTCAAGTCTGAGATGTGGAAGCTAGTGGTCTTCTTCTCAATTCAACAGTGGACTATCTGGAACATGGGTGTCAAGCTCGTATTGTTACAGGGACATCATCTGACATATTGGGACTTCTCCCCCCCCCTTTGCTAAACCAGATGGGGGCGGGGCCAGCACCCAGCATCCTGCCTGCACGCCACAGGTTTGGCACTCTTGATCTGGAATAAACAAATTGATAGGGATTTTAGCACGGGTAATTTAACATTTAATATATTTTTAAATTATTTATTGCACTATTGTATTTACTGCTTTTAGTCTGCCTGTACACCGCCCCGAGTCCCTTCGGGGAGAGGGCGCGGTCAATAAATTTGATTTGATTGATTGATTGATAGTCATTAATATGTCGCCTAATATGAGTTTCTAAAGAGCAATAGTATGCAAATACTATTGACTTCATGCACATATCTTGTTTATGGGTTTTTAGAGGAATGTAGCTCCTGGGAGAAAAAGAAATATTGTTGATTGGGAATCTTATGAGTTCAAGCCAAAGATCTATAGCAAGAGTAGAGAACTTCTGTCTATCCATATATTGCTGAATTGTAACTTCTAGTATCTCACCATTGTTGGTTTTATGGCTTGATGAGAACTAAAATTCAGCAATTAGAAGTTTATCATCATAGATATAATCTGTTTTATAGTGTGCAGTGCATGGTTTGTTGCACATTCACCCAGATGTTCACACTGGATTTGCATTTTTGTCTACCTATCAAGTGCTTTCCAAAGACCTGGGAAAGGCAGATATGGATGTTTGATGGTATCGTTGCAGGATGTAAGCAGTTCTTAGTAAAGCTGCCTTTTGCAATTGACTAGTGTGCGATGCATTACTATTCTTCTTCTTTACATTTCGATCATGCTATTCCAGTAGGTGATCAAGGTGGCTTCAATGGAGATCTCTCTGCACTTTATTCCCACAAGAAGAACCCCGTGAATTAGAGTTGGGCTGAGAGAGAATGACTGGCCCAATTTTATATAGTGAGTGCCATGATAAAGATAGACTTGAACCTCGTAATGTATGATCCTAATCCAACATCTTAAACACTGGTGTAGCCCAGGGATTGGAGGTGGAGAGTTGACTTAATTTAAATTTAAAAGAGTATAATTAGTCCCAAGTCACCAAGTGAGTTTTCATGGCTGAGAGTAGACTTGAACCTGGCTTCCTTGGGTGGTCATTTAACATCTTAACTACTGTGCCATAATATCTCTATGTTTGTATGTTGTGAGTGTGGAAAGAGTTCTTGAGGCTACAGACTGGGATGCAGAAGATAGATGCATGTTGCTTATAAAAACAGAGGAAATCAAATCTGGTGGATTGTTATAAAGGGATTATGAAATAGACTAACCACTGAGTAAAAGTATTCGGATACAGTTTATTTATGTTCTTTCCATTGGAAAGTTTGCTACAGAGGATTCTTACCAGGGCATGCTTGCAAAGCATTCTGGGAGACATTATGAAGTGAGAGCAGAGCCAAGAGAAAACCATCCGCATGTCCCAGTGTTGCAAAGAAAATGAAAAGTCACATCTTTCTTTATGTTGAACATTAGATAGAGAAACAGAAAAATACTGGCCCGGCAGCATCTGTGGAGGGGCGATGGCTGAGTCCAAGGCAGTG
This sequence comes from Tropidonophis doriae, assembly GCA_026931265.2. Lineage (NCBI taxonomy): Eukaryota > Metazoa > Chordata > Lepidosauria > Squamata > Natricidae > Tropidonophis > Tropidonophis doriae. The sequence goes on along the minus strand of JAPKID020000096.1, from coordinate 14,785 downwards.
TTTCTCAATCTTAGCCATTTTAAGATGTCTGGATTTCAACCCCATGCAGTCCCTACATCTTAAAAGCTATTGAGATTGAGAAATAGTGGTCTAAGGAAAGTGGTGCCACAACACAACCTTTTTCTAAGTGATATCACAGACATGCTCAAAAAGGTGGAGTCGGTGCCACAACAGTGTCTTCTTACTTTTGATAGAAGAAGGGAAATCATAGGATTCCGTGGATGCTTCAACATTTGACCAGGTCTTAATAGGGGCTAATATGAAGACAGTCAGCTCCAGAGCAGAAGTGGTACAAAATGGATGTTCATAGCAGTGGTGGGATTCAAATTTTTTTGCTACCAGTTCTGTGGGTGTGGCTTGGTGGGCATGGCATGGCTTGGTGGGTGTGGCCTGGTGGGCATGGCAGGGGAAGGATAGTGTAAAATTTCCATTCACTCCCCACTCCAGGGGAAAGTTACTTCAAAATCCCCATTTCCTCCCAATCAGCTGAGACCTGGGAGGCAGAGAATAGATGGGGGTGGGGCCATTCAGAGGTGGTATTTACTGGTTCTCCGACCTACTCAAAATCTCTGCTACTGGTTCTCCAGAACTGGTCAGAACCTGCTGAATTCCACCTCTGGTTCATAGGGATCTTCTATCTATTTTGATGGCCAGGAGCCAGGAGGTGACCTTCAGCCCCACCTGTAAGTGCTGCGTGTTAGAAGTAGAGGTGGTTTTCTCAGTATTGTACTTATATTTCTTAGACCAGTGATGGCAAACCTATGACACGGGTGCCACAGGTGGCATGCGGAACCAATTCTTAGGGCACGCGAGGCATTGCCCTGTGAGCTTCAGCATGCATGTGTGCGCTGGCCAGCTGATTTAGGCCTTCTTTTGAGGCCATTTTTCACCCTCTGAAGGCTTCAGGGAAGCTTCTGAAGACTCTGGAGATTGGGGGGGAGGCTGTTTTCACGCTCCCCAGACTCCTAGAAAGCCTCTGGAACCTGGGGAGGGTGAAAAAAGTGTGCCAAAAGCAGGGGGTCATGCACATAGCATTATGGGAGTGGCACACCCACGCATCAGCCCCCTGCACTCCCCCCGCCTTTGGAACATGAGCCCAAAAAGGTTAGCCATCACTTTCTTAGACCTCTTAGTTTTTGATCAGGAGTTCAAGATGACATATATAGGTGTTACTTCTCCCATTTTTCCTCACAACAACTGCATTAGCAAAGCATTGGTAACACAGATGTAGATTAAATAGTGCAGTCTGAGATGCCTCCTTTCTCCAATGCCGGTTTGAAATATGTGTACGTATTTCTTTGTTTTCTTCAGCATTTGCAAGAGCAGATTACTCTTTTTTAAAAAAAAATATCTTTATTGTTATATATATATATAAAACATTTAACAGGTTTAGGGTAAAGGTATTATAGGGGTCGGCAAACATAAATACAGAGGAAGGGAAAAGAAGGGGGAGAGTTAAAGGAAGGGAGGGAGGAAGTGAAGACAGAACATACTGGTGATGCAACTGATCCCCTAATTCAAAGATTATATTTGTCCCAGTCTCCGCCACCCCGAGTCCCTTGTGGAGATGGGGCGGGATAGAAATCTAAATAAAACTAAAAAACTAAAACTAAACTATTGATTATTATGTACAATCGTGCTTCAATATCTATCTATATACTTATATAGGTGTCTCAAGTTCATTATCATAAGAGCTCTTGATTTCCTGGCCACTTGTCACACTTCTGGTACTACACTCCTTCAACATTTCGTTTTTCCTTTTATTGTATTCTTCTTTAATGTTTTCTAGAGTAGGCTGCCTCTGTCTGTCATGTAGTACTTTTTGCACCTGAGTTGGCCATTGAATGTCCAGGGAGTACCCACTGAGATTTATATTAGACATTAAATCATGAAAAGCAGTTCAACCTGCCTGCAGACATTTTAATTTACTATCTGCAGTTTAAATCGTAAGGGTTGCAAATGATAAGGTGTTTTCATTACGAAAAGAACAGGCCATAATCATTAATTATTATCGGTTCTTAGGTGCAATTCAGCTGATATTCAATATGATAACATCGATTCACTGTTATTAATCTGGTTATACTCAGTAGAATTTATAGTATCATAAAACTCCTCCTCAGGCACAGTAAGCCACAGGCTTTTAGAGTAGGAATACTGAGTAGGAATACTCAGAATTGTACCAAATGCAGGGTTTGACTTCATACAAAGGAGCCACACGATTCTTTTCAAGACTAGAAGACAGGTGACTCTGAGTTCTAGTCTCACTTTAGGCATGAAGTCAGCTGGGAAACGTTGGGCCAGTCCCTTGCTCTCAATCCTAGGAAAGAGGCAATGGCAAACTACTTCCGAAAAAAATTGAAAAAAAAAACAGCAAAAACTTTCAGGGACTCACCCAGGCAGTTGCCAGGAGCCAAGACTGACTCAAATGCAACAACAACAATAATTGATTAGCAGAGAACTTATCACATTTGTATCCCATTCCTCATTCAGGGAGCTTCCATGCATGGGTTTATCGTATTTTGTTTTGCAGCAGACATAAGATAAGCTGAGCTCGAGAGAACAAACTTGCCTAATGTTGGCATTCAGCAGAAATGTATACTAAGTTCCGTGGTTGGCATTTTAACTATCACTATACATGGCCATTTAAGTTCATTTTTAACATTCTACCATGCCCTCCCTCAGTATTATTAAATACGCATTTCTTTACATCTAATAAAATATATGTAAGGAACCCATTATGTATAGTATACGGACACTAAAATATTGGAGATTTCCTACATTCCAGGAAAGTTGTGTGTGAGTAAAATGTACTTTGCCAGACAAATAATTACAGTTGTAGAAATGAATCAAATATAGATCCTTATTTAATGGCATTAGCTGCATTGTGCTAAAAGGCTGACAATAATTACAATAGTTAGTACTTTGTGAAAAAGTATATTCTGATGTTTATGTCATTCAGATGAATTCTTGGAATTAAAAAAAAATCAAGTATGATTTCATAACTAAAACGGGCACTACACAGCAGAGAGAAAAAGGCAATTAGTAGCCAATAGTGAAAATTGGCAAGTATGTGTAAGAGAAAATAGGCTGTTAAGAACAAAATGAAACTTTTAAAATCTAGAAAGTCCAGTTAAATTAATTGGAAGAAGCTTAACTGGATTTTGCAGATATATTTCCTTGGGCAATCAATTTCCTGGGCCATACACTAGTCAAAGCCAGTTCTAAAAGGGTACAGATATACTGTATATGAATAAGGTTAAATTGAGTGATTGGATATTCTCCCATTACCTGCTGTCAGTTTTTTTATTTAGAACTGTGGCCCTATAATTCCATTATTTAAGGGGCCTGGAGTTATGACATTTACAATGTTGCCAGCTGAAGAATCTGGCAATATTCTGTAGAACTGACAGAGGGTAAGCATGTCATTGCAATGTTCAACTCCTTAGGGAGGAAAATAATAGAAAGTCCCATTATGCATTTATTAGTAATCTAGTTTCATCTGCAATATAATGCGTTGGGAACTCTAGCAAATTTTATATAGTCTATAGTTTTTAATGGCTGCTATAGGCTTAAGCAGGAAAGCACAACTCATCAGCTATACAACTAATGAATAACTTAAAAGATAAAAGTGAAAGCAGTATCATAGGAGCATAGCTGAAAAACATGGCTTATTGAATCAAATGAAAGTAGGGAAATACTCTGCATTGGGCAATAGAAACATAATCAATATTCTTTTGTAGGCTTGGGTGTGGATGATTTTATCGACACAAGCAAGTGACAAGAATTGATTATAACATTAAAAAGCACTGGTTCCTGGTAATATCATTCAACTTTGATCAGTTTAAATTGTCATGTTGTGCTTGGCGAAATAAGAAAATTCATGATAGGATCTCTTGCTGTCATTTTTACAGTTTAAAAATAGTGGTAGGTTCAGGAAAGTTGCGCTAGAAATGGGGCATTTTATTTTGTCACCCACACCATACCAGTGATTCAAACTGTTTCCGAAAAAGCTTCTACCAGCTAAGGGGATATGAAGTTTTATCTCAACAACTTTTTCAAGTCAATAATTCAACTAGGGCAATCCATTTCAAAAGTGGTAGATGGAAGTTTTTTACCGTTTTATTGACAAATGTGGGTCTTTTAACTGTGGAAAGTCTGTTTTAGGATTCGCACTACCTAATTTATGCTTGCCATCTGAAAACGGTAAAAAGATTGGCATGGGGTGGCAAAATGATTGGAAGGTCTCTATGAAAACTTGGGGCTGTAAAAAAAGGGGGGGGGCAGAGAAAGACCATGCATTTTCCTGTGTTATACTGTCTAGATTCAGAGGAGTTGGTCAGCTTGTTCAGGAAAATGATCAAGGAGAAACAAAGGATTCCACCTCTCCAAGCTAGTCCAGATCCCTTTCAACTGTTCTTACCTCCTAAACATTAGATGTCACCTAGCCCAAATCCTGTGTACCTTTTGAACTGAGAGGATCACCAGGAAGGTGGGGTTTTGGGATCCACGGACACAGTGAGTTTTGCATTTACGTGCCTGGCACTGAAAGATATATTGTAGGTAAATGCTGTGGAGGGAATTGTTGATAATGCAGTCAGAGCCCATAAAACCTGGCTTTATAGGGAAGTAAAATGAAAGTCCCACATTGTTCCTGTGTATGACAATGTGTAAATTACCATTCCAATGACCTTCATCCAACAGAGAAATGACAGGGTGTGGGAGAAGAGAAGAGTGGAAGAGAAAGAATGAAGGGACAGGACAGCAGCTTCAAATGGAAGATGGAAATGGTATTCTGCCTTTCAGAAGTGATCCTTGCAGATTCTGCTACCAATAAAGTAATCTTAATAATGACACCTTAGGTACCACACTGCACTGGGGAAAGCGGAGTGTAGATAGCTGGCCCTTCGCTATGCTTTTTCACCTGTCCTGGAGCAGAAATCAGCAACAAGCTGGTGACGAAGCCTGTCATAAACAATCGTCAACAGGGAATAGAGAGGGAGAAAAGCAAAGCAGAACGAAGTAAGAGGCTGAGCACAGCAGTGTTCACTAGTGGGTGAGATGATTAACGATTAACCCCCCTTGCCTCCTGCCTCCACCCATTTGGGTAGTATAGGCCTTGAAGTGCAGCAGATTCTTTCAGAGAAATATCTGAAATAAAGGCCAACAGATAGGGGACGCCGGCAAAATCAGTTGGAGAGGTTGAGGGGGCCAATAACCTCTGGCTGTGGAATCACTGCAATCTGGCCCGTGTTTGCAGATGATAATGCGCCTTTCCAAAGCCCTGATAGACATGGAGATGGCAGATTACAGCGCAGCTTTAGATCCTGCATATACGACACTGGAGTTTGAGAACATGCAAGTCTTGGCAATGGGCAGTGGTAAGTCCATTTCAGAATGTTGTTTTTCTCTATCAAAGTTGGGGTCAGGACAGGAAAGATTCAGAAGTCATTTTTTGTTGTTGTTGTTTGACAGCAGCCAGATAGTGTGGAGCAAACATGATTACAGTATGCTTCGTTCCATCCTTCACCTATGTAAAAGTCTGGCGGTGGAGGAGGTTTTAGTGCCCCGAGCGAAAATATTTCTCCCCGTAAGATTTTGCCTGAGGCTCCGCTTGGTTTTAACCAGCTGACATTTCACAGAATGGTTGCAGTATAGGAATCAAAGCCCCATTATCGTTTTCCCTTGCACTACACACAAATCTGACTGTGAGGGGGAAAAATAGGAAGAAGCTCCAGAAAGAAGCATGGTTGGGAAGCATAGAAAGAAAATAAAATGGAATGATTGTTCCGGTAGGAGTAGGTTTTAAAAGGAGGATTTGCAACACCTAACTTTTTATTGTTCAAAAAGAGGTTGGAGTTCAAGGGCCTATTAGGAAATGCAGTTATTCTTTTGGTAGAGTTATATCTATGAAAAAACTCTTCATATTGTCCATGCCATAATAATCTGCATTTAGAGGAAAGCGTAATCAGGAGTCTGTCACTATGCCCTATACTATACGTTCATATTTGAGAATAAGACCCCCGTAAGTGATTCTAAATTATGCTTATATTTATAATTGATATAATTCTAAATGTATACACAATCCCACCTAGGATTAAAATTGTGGTGAAATCTGTTAGATTCTGTGATCTGATTATGATTATTGCTTTTATTACTACTATCATTTCACACAGTAATGTAGCTATATAATTTAGAAAATGTTTGCTATTCGTGTGGACACTTTCACACTTTCATGTAGGATTTTACAAGAAGTGATCATTGCTACTATTATGATTAATTATAAGCTCAGTCTGTTTTCTTATATTATGCACTTTTTTGCTTAAAAGCTGTGGCTGTTTCCTTGATCCTTTTCTTTATTTTAATTGGCATAACATCACATACCTTATTGCCTCAATGAGTCTGATAGCTTCAGTGGCATTCATTGAAATTCAGAACTTTTGACTATCTGGAAAACAGCATGCTATGAAATTAAAAAATGGGCTAGTTTATGATAATTTTTGTTCTTGTTGCTAGAGAGATGTACTCTACATTTTCTGGAAATCGTACCTGATTTCCTTACTGTCACACAACGTTTTAGGGCATCTTAAATGGAAATACCATTGTATGCCGGTACATAAACATGGAACTATGGAAGATGTTCTATGGAGAAGCAAAAAGGCATTCCCAGCTCTCTCTGCAAACTACAATTCCCAGTCTTCTTTGGAGAATATCTATTGAAGGTTTAGTGATAATTGTCTCAATCATTTATTTGGAATATTACTGCCAATTTTTCTATCTTACATTTTTGAAGTATCTAACCCTAAGTATTAACATTATAAGTTAATGTTTAAAAGCTAATAATAAAGAGAGGTGACTAACATGTAAGCCACTTTTCTGAAAGGTTGTATGTAGAATGTAACTGTCCAAACTACTAAAATGAATGAGTATTCAGCATGTTCAATTTTTTCTCCCTTTACCCAGGGTCAGATTTTTTACAACTTTTTGTATAGTAGCTTGATTACAGTATCTAGGGTCACCACAAAGTGTGCATTGACATTTGGGTGTGGCTGTTGCTGACACCTGCTGGAAATTGACTGAAGTGAGAAAGAGTCGTCTCTATGTAAATATATCTTGGGTGATCAGGGAGGCATATGCACCCTGGTCTTTATTTTGTAAAACTTTACCAAACTATTAAAGGCTATTAATTGCACAATCTTAATACAGTCTGAATACATGTAGCTGCTAAAAAGATAAATACAATTATAGATGCATAGTTATAAAGTATGCATACATCCATTCATTGAAATGTAATTTTAAAGTCAAAGGAAGCAATAATTCTTCTCTGGTCTACATTGGTTAAACTCTCTTCTATTCATTCATACTGTGTTCTAAGGAAGATTCATAGAAACTGCAAAAGGAGAAGTGAAAGGCAGATAGAGATAATCAAATAAAGCTGATTCTTATGAGGGTGGGCTTACGAAAATGGGTATCTTTAATCTTGAAAATACAAAGGGGATATAATACAAGAAAACCTTATAATACAAGCACAATTGAGCCCGACATGTCTAATGCTAAGCAAGACATTTGTTAAGTGAGTTTTACCTCATTTTATGACCTTTCTTGCAACAGTGATTAAGTTAATCACTGCTATTGTTAAGTGAATCTGGCTTCCCCATTGACTTTGCTGGTCAGAAGGTTGCAAAATGATCTGGGGACGCTCTAATTGTCATAAATATAAGTCAGTTGCCAAGCATCTGAATTTTGATCATGTGACGATGAGGATGCTGCAACAGTCATAAGTGTGAAAAACAGCCATAAGGCACATTTTTCAGTGACGTTGTAACTTCAAACGGTCACTAAATGAACTGTTGTAAGTCAAGGACTACTTGCAATCATTTCCAACTTCTTGATGAAATATTATACCAACATTCCTGTCTTTTGTCATCTGAGAGTCTGAGACACTGAATAACAGTCTTAAATTACAGAAAGGTACACCTAGTGGTGGGTTCCTATTGGTTCGGACTGGTTCAACCAAACTGGTAGTGGTTTGGCGGCCTGGGTCATTGGAACCGACAACGACCCAGGCATGCCGCATCCCCAAACCGGTTCTCTAGGCGGTGTTGTAGGCACTGCCATCTTGTTTTTTGCTTCTGCACATGTGCATAACAATTTTTATTGCACTGTGCATGCATCAAGCACACACATGCAGCATGTACACGAGAAAACTGGCAGTAGTGCCTGCTGGAACTCACCCCTGGGTACACCCCAGTTGAATGTGAAGAGAAACTTCACATCACAGTATAAGAGTTCAACTGCGTAACCAATCATCAAGGCCACTCTGTAAGAATTTGCCAGTTGGCCAATGCATGCAGATAAATGCATAAATGCAACAACAACTTTTCCAAGAACTGATCAGAAAGCACTGATCTCACCAGGGAGAGTCTGCAAAATAACAATCTATTTGATTTATGACACAATGAACTCTTTATCTTGTTTTCTTTCCCTTTACAAGTATCATTTAATTACTTGGTACAATTTGTCGTACAGCATAACTGCTTAGTTATATAACTGACCAAAGAAATACCAAGCTGACTTTTATCCGATTCTTATCATCTCTCTTTTTTTCACTGCCTTCTTCATTTTGCAGTTTCACATTTTCAATCAGAATTTCCTTTTTCTCTTGGAAATGTTTGCCGGAAAATTAGGATCAGTTGGTACAGAGAAGGAATAATTACTTAACTCTTTAATTTTTTTATTGCGAAATATTGTGGAAAAAGTATGCAGCAATCAAATGTGCACACTCATCATTGTTAGCAGCATCACCCATTAACCTACTTTACTTGCTATTCCGGAAGAGCAGAAGGTAACTTTAATTGATAGGATCCAACGGGGCAGCAAGAAGAAAATATGTTTGCAGTGGAAAGGGAAGTTCTGAATTACAAACCCAACATGTATAGAGAAATCAAGCTCCTTTTTGCATTTTAAATAAAATACAAATAAGTTACTAAAAAGATAATCCACAGTCCATTAAATTTATTCGCTAATGTCAATGCTTTTTAAAAATTTTCAAAACAACTTCTGAAAATCTTGGATTAGCTAGAATCTTGGCCAGCAAAAACCCAAACACAGCTCAGAAAATCATGGATGAGTTATTATGATTGATATTACTGATTGTTTATAGCATCCCTAGTGTACATGAGGAAGGAGATTATTTGGACATCTGGCAATCAGGAATAGGATTCATGAAGAAACTGTATTAGTCACTCTTGTGGATGATCTTTTGAGATACTGGGATTGGAGGAGAGCAATCCTCCTGGTTCTCCTTGATCTCTTGGAGGCTTTCACTATCATTGACCTTAATGTCTTTCAGGACCATCTTCGAAAGACTAGCAATGTTCTGTAGCATTGCTTCTTCTTTCTGAATGGTTGGTTGGTTTTAGAGCATTTGGAAGAGTGTTGCTGATAATGATTGTGGTGACCCAGACAGTGCTGAGTGTATCTCCACATACTTAGCCTCCTGGTTTAGGGATCAACCTAGTTTCTATTGTTATTTTTCACGGGAATAGGCTAAGCCCTGGAAGAGGAAGTCCCTGTTTATCTATGCCACTAATTTCTCTCCTACCCCCTCTCCTCCACCCATACTATCAAAATAGAATACTGACTCACTTTGCAAGGCAGTTGGAACAATGTAAATGAAATGTTTTCAATGCTCCAAAAACTTGCTATATGTGCTATATACAAAATGTGACTTTAAGCCTAAAATAAGATCCTTAAGGAAGCTTCCAATATAACTATAAACATTATATTAGAGTCTAAATTTTAACTTTAATAACTTTAAAATTGATTATGTGTGTATGTGTTGCATATTATGTGTATGTGCATATATATCTTACATTATTTTAAACATAGGTTGGGTCCTGGAACTATAATAGTCTCAATCACCTAGTTAGATGATTCATGCTGGAAACTTGGCAGAAGGTGAATGACTCTTAATTTTGCTAACCATCTAGCTGCTTTCAGCACTGTTAACCATGCTCATTACTTAGTCAACATGGAATGGGAGTTTCTGATGGTTTAACTCATAAAGTTGAGGTAGAAGACTGTTGCTCAAGCCCTTGATGTATGCAGTTCCTCAGTATTGTGCTTTTCAGTTGTGACATGGAACTACTGAGTGGATGATTTGAAGTTTCAGAGCTGATTCTATGTTGATATTATTCAATTCTGTCTGTCTTTTTCAAATGATGTCAAAGAGATTGAGGAAATGCTAACCATTATTCTTATCACAATAAAGAACTGCTTGAGGGTGAACAACCTGAGGTTCAGTCCAGACTACATAAACCGCAACTGGCATCCCAGGATTTGGGACCATGCCTCTTCTGGGTATCAGCATTTGTGTGTACAGACTAAGGTTTAAAACTTGGCACTAACTTTGCTTTTCTAATACACAATAGGGGTAGCAATAACCAGGAGCACTTCTTTGCTGAAGCAATTGCATCTCTTTTTGGAGAAAGAGAACAGATCTAACTTCAGTGATTCAGACCTTATTACTTGTTTAGATTTCTGTCTCAAAATTACAGCTATCATAAAATGTTCAGTAATATAGTTAATCATGTATTTTACATACTGTTTAACACTGAAATAATTGAATTGGCTTCCAGTTTGTTTCTAAACCTAAAGCTTAGAAGTGTTGATTATTTCCTAAAAGCCCCAACCGTCTTGGGAGAAAAGCACAACAGAGTGACCTCTTTCTTCCATATGAAATTGTCCATAATTTGCAGTTCAGTTGCTTATTGCACTGTCTAAAAAGGAGTAGGTTTGAACAAAACTACAAGATAAAATTACAGTTGCCATGTAATGGAGTGAACTCCCATTATGTGTCCCAGCTTCTGCCAGCCTAACAGTTCGAAAGCAGGTAAAAATGCAAGTAGAAAAAAATAGGAACCACCTTTGGTGGGAAGGCAACAATGTTACATGCGCCTTTGGCATTTAGACATGGCAGCCACATGATTGCAGAGACGTCTTTGGACAGCACTGGCTCTTCGGCTTTAAAATGGAGATGAGCACCAACCCCAAGAGTCAGGAACATCTAGCACAGTGATAGCGAACCCTTTTTGGCTCTCATGCCAAAAGCAGGAGGAGCACAGGGGGGGTTGTCATGCGCAAGCATGCCACACATGTGCGCGCTCTCCCCCTCTGGTTTGCTCGTAGGGTCATTTTTCACTCTCTGGAGCCTTCAGCCCTCCGGAGCCTTCAGGGAAGCCTCTGGACAGTGAAAAACAGTTTAAAAAGAAGGCTGAAGTCAGCTGGACATGTGTGCTGGAGCTGACAAGGCAACGCTTCGCATGCCCTAACAAATGGCTCCACGCATGTGGCACCCATGCCATAGATTCGCCATCAAGGATCTAGCACATATGTGCAAGGGGAACCTTTACCTTTACCTTACAAGGTAAAATTCCAAGGCACTAAAGAGAAAAAATGCAAACTCAATTATCTTTATTACTACAGCAGAATTATAAATAAGCCATGAAGACCAAATAAAATTTTTGACCTATTTTATAATACAAATAAATATTCTTAAAAGTGGCATTCGCTATAAAAGTATAAATATACTTGTGGATCGAATCAAAATCCGTAAACAAAAATCTCATAAACATTTGGGACTCGCTATGTATTGAAATATAAATGAGTTTGTTGAGTACTCAAGAAATAACTACCCATAGCAGTAACCGTTGTAGGGAGGTTAAGTTAATTCTATCAACATTTAATGAAAATAGCATTTGTATTGGTTAATGTTACTCTATATTATTGTATTAAGGCTTTCTTCCCTTTTTCTGTTTTTAATGGATATATTTATTTTTATCTTGTTGGGCGTTCGTTTTAATTGTGTACTGTTTTCTGAGCTTGGAGCAAAAGGATTATGGATACATATATGAGATTAGTTAACATTGTTTACGATTGAATTGTCAATCTACTTGGAATCCCAAATTTGCCACTCTTTTGTTCCAGTATGTTTTACTGGGAACACATTTTTCTCCCCTTTGGAAAGAGCCTCACATGCCTCTGTTTCCTAGCTTAAATTTAATGCACACAGCGGAGCCCCAAAATGGAGTTTTGATTACTTTCAAGATTGGCTGTATAGCACAGGATTTGCTTATCAGATGTCATGTTGAAAGGAAGGTCTTTGAAGCTTCTTTATTTCGATAATAGTTAACAAACTTCACAGGCTTACTGACTGGTGCCATGGTGAAAGGAAGGCTCCTTGTAATCACATTAAATGATCTCATAGCCCCTTGGGAAGATGTTTTCTGCAAACCACCAAATGCACATGAATACAGATGGACAAATTCCATATTACACCATATTTTGGGGGGAAGAATTGTTAGAAAATTTTCTTTCCCTCATGCCTGCTCCTCATCTTTTTTTGAGAAAGAAGGGATGGCTATTACTTTATAGAGTTTAGAAGCTGAAATAATTCTTATATTTGAAGTGAAAGCTGATTGGTTTGTGTTCTCTGTGTTCAGCTATTGACTACCTGGGGTTAAACAACGATTGGCTGAAAGATGCTGTTTTCTACTATACACTTACAAGGTGTGCAGATTCAAGGGGTATATGCTGTCCCTAGGTCACATTGACTAATAGGGCAACCTCCCATTGATGTGAAGGTTTGCATTTTTAGAATGATTCAGAAGGAGGATTGGTGCTCTGAGCCAGTGTCTACTCAGCCTTAGTCTAAAGCACAAGTTTGCAAGCATATACATAATGCTGATTTGAATGACTACAATATTTGATTTGAAGATGGTGAATATACATGAGGAAAATGCAGGTTTGGTTTAATATGTATTAGGACAATGTGTTGGAAAATTGAATGGATCAGAGATCTTTTAAAAGCTTTTGTATAGTTCCAGTGGTTTCGTTGCAATTTTTTTATTTTATTACAATGACAATAAAGATTATTATTATTTCGTGATTTAGTGTGTGTTGTTCATGATTGCTTCCTGCACATCTTCTTTAATAGACACTTCCCCATCTGAAGTTACACATCTCAATGCTTCTAACAACATTGGAGCCAGTGTGTTATGTGCCATTTGTGGAGATCGTGCTACAGGGAAGCATTATGGAGCATCCAGTTGTGATGGCTGCAAAGGGTTCTTCAGAAGAAGTGTCAGGAAGAACCATATGTATTCTTGCAGGTAAAGAAGGCAGAGTGGAGACAGATTTTACTAAAATGATAAGATCAGTTGTTAACCTTTAAAGGGTAATAAGGCTCAGTTTTATGAGACATTCTTTCTTGAATCAAGAACTATATCAAAAGAAAGAAAGAAAAGAAGTAAATACATTTAACTTGGAGAATTGAAGAAAAATGAATTGAAAGCATGATGTCATCCTTCAAGAGCATTAAGTGTGATCCTATAAAAACCAATCAAAAGTTTGTTTTCTGCTGTTTTAAATGGGTAAGTGTAGATCTACTGGGCTTCAGGAGAGTAGATATTGGTTCGATATAAAGATACATTTTATAAATGTCTTAAAGAGCAGTTTTGAGAATAAACCAATTGGCAAGTAAGAAGCCCCTTGCTAGACTTTTTATAGAAAAGGATGAAGATCTACTGATCATGGATGGATTTCCTGCATCAAGCTTGAGTTTGAAATATAAGACCCCTGAGCTTCATTCTCTTTTTCAACACTCTTTTATCTGTGCTCTGCATTTTCACTTAGTCCAGAAGGTCTACAAGAGCATTTCAGATATATATTTTAACTTGGCTAAGAAGCTGGCAAGATTTGTCTGGAAAAGGCAAGATATAGAACAGTTGTAAGAAAAAAACAAAGATCTTTTCTGATATTTGGTGTACAATATCAAAAGGCTGCAATTTGCACCACATTTCATAATGTGTTATTGTGGTGAACGTAATTCATTCTGTGTTAAAATTGTAGGTTGATTTATTTTCAAATCCCTCCCTCCTTCTCTTTGCAGGTTTAATAGACAATGTGTTGTAGACAAGGACAAAAGGAACCAGTGTCGATATTGTAGGCTAAAGAAATGTTTTCGAGCAGGAATGAAGAAAGAAGGTAAGATCCTTTCAGGAATCATCAACTGAGTTTGCTTTTTCATTGTGTAACTATGCTATAAACAGTTTTGAAAAATGCTGTGCAGATTATCAGTTTCTATATAAGTCACTACTTGATCATAGGTTCACTGGATAACTTTCTCAAGCTAGTAGATCTCTGAGAAGGTAAAAAGAGGGAAGTCTCCTATAAATACTGCCACGTGGTCAAAAGGAAGGGCAAACTGGACACTATGGGGGAATACCTTTGTGAGTTTTAAATGATGTATCACAGGTAACATAAACAGGGACATCTGTTTAATTGAGGTAGATGGATTTATAACTATGGCCAGCAGAAATATAATCCAAGATATCAAAGCAATTATGAAAACGGTTGTTCTGCATTTCATCTGGAAATTCAAATTTCCCCTTTTCTCTACCTCCGAGGATGTAGATCAGATAAGAGAGATTTTTTTCCCCCAGTTTTGCTGACAGAGACACTGGGAGGAACTGCCTGGATAGAACACAATAGCTGTTGTTTGCCATCTGAATTCTTATCTGGGAAAAATAGGAATAGGAAAAAAACATCATTCAGACTTCCAAAATCCAAAATGGATCGTTATTATTGCATCACAAATCTACAAAGTGCATACATAGTTAACATGAAATTTGCTCCCAGACCATGGATTTATGGCTGCCATTTTAGTTTGCTTTAAAGGTAGGCTCAGCATGAATGCCCACTCTGTGCTCCCTCCAAGATTAAAAGC
>JAPKID020000095.1:0-22543 GCA_026931265.2 Tropidonophis doriae | reverse complement strand
TTCTTCCCCCCCCCTTTTTGGGGGGTATGTTAAAGAGGCTGTTAAAACGCCCCCTTGTTCCTTTTTTGTTTTAAGGGAGCCCCCCCCCCCTCCCCTCCCCAGTTTTGAAATGGGGTAAGATTCCTGGTTAGGCGCAAAGCCTGACATATCAAGGAGGTTTGATGTCAAACCAGAGCCGCCATTGAACTGCAGTTTTCCTCCTTTCTTCACCCCCCCTCCCTTACCCAGAAGAAATATGGGGGTTATACGCCTCCCCCTTCCCCAAATATCAGGGGGTCCACGCAATTCTTCCCCATACAGATTTGAAAGGTGCTGGGTTGCTGTAATTTTTCCCCTTTTCCTTAGAATAACAACTGAAGGGCAGGTATTTGAAGGTAGTTTTTGCTATGGAGTTACAAGGGGGGGGGGTCTGCAGCAAAATTGGGACAACACCCTCTTAAAATATTTGGAGCCGGAAAACGAAAGGTGTACTGTGATATACTGTGATTCCATATACAGGATGTCTGCGACAAAAAGTCACCAGTTCTTTAAAGAGTCACCGTCCTCCATTGTGAGTGAAAGAGGAAAAGAGCCCTGTTTATTTTTCTTCTTCTTGTAAGAACAAAAGACGCCATGGCTGCCTCTTTCTCTCCAAACAAATTTGTTTTTCTGTATTTGGGTGTTGGCGTTTAACTCTTTCTCAACTAGGTATGTGGAAACAAATTGCAAAAGGGATTTTTATTTTATTTTTTGGTCGATGATAACAAAATAAAAAAATAACACTTATCTAAAATGAAAGATTCTAGTGAAAATTTAGGATGAAACCTATGAGGTTCTTTAAATAGGTGCATCTTTTAGAAGTATGGCAGTAATCTAATTGAGTGGGAACTAGAGTTGAGTTAAAAAGAGCTAGCAATTGGTAATGAAGTTTACATGAAAACAGTTTTAAAAGTTGGAGAATGCGTCTTTGTGATGTATTGTATTTGAAGTTTGAATTTTCTGGAATTTTTCATGCAAATTTAATCTTTAAACCTCTTCATTAAGGGAAACCAAAAGCTTAAAATACTTTGTTACTTTTTCATTGGTTTTAGCTCTTAATTTTTGGAACTTAGCTGTTAAAATAAATATTTGGATGTTAACCATTTTTTAAATGGTTGCATTAATTAATTTGTCTTAATGTGTTTATTTTCCTTCTGGATCAATACGTAATATTTCTTAGGCTTTGTAATGTTTAAAGTTTACCAGATAAAGTTCTGGTATGGTGCAGCTGTTTGGTATATTTTTATAACATTAGCAAATGTTACAATCTTTGGAGATGTGGCTTTAACTGATTAATTAACCAATAGCTGTTTTGAAGCATGTATTTAAACATTCTAAATAGAATAAGTAGCTCTGAGGTTTCATTGAAACTTGAAAGTTATGATTATGGATTTGAAAGTCTTTCTGTATGCTTGAAAAATTGTAATAATGTCAACAGTTAAAAATGGCCAAGATTTTTTTTTATTATTTTATTTTTACAAAAAATGAGATTAAAGTAAGGGTAAAATTTGGTTACTTTTGTGGATTATAAAAAAATTCACTTGCAAAACAGCTTTATAAAATTATGTCAGTTGAAATCTGAGTTAAGATAATGTAATTCCATCGCTTCAAACAGTAGAAGTATTTTAAATGTATGTAACCTTGAGAATAAGAGAGATCTAAACATGTTTGACTTTACTCATAGTTGCAGTTGCATGACTGTTGGTTTTGGGATAGACTTTGTTATGGCATTTCTGTTGTGTCTTTACCTTAAGAGATGATAAAAAGAAGATTGCATTAAGCAGAAAACTTGTACAGAAATACTTTTTCATAGACTAAGAAACTTTAAAAATAGTGCTTAACTTTATAGATAGCACTGACATAATTTTAAGTATTTTATTTAATAGATAACTGCAAATATTAAGAGAAGACATTTTGATTAATCTAAATGTATTTTTTTTAGGTGTTCTATGAATATTTGCCACTTCAATAACAGATGGCTTATAAGAGCTGCCCAGAATTTTTTGTAGGTAAGAATTCTCATTTTGTTTCTCAGCTTTGAAGAAATGTGTCCCTTATGTATAAAACATTTACCCTAAAAAGAAAAAAATGAAACTTCATTATGATTATATTTAATTTATTTGATTAAAGTTGTAATAATTGGTGAATTTTTGATAAGGTCCTATTGATTTTACTGGTACATATCTCATATATACCTGTATTGGAGAATGTAAGCTTCCAGTTGAAACTTGCCTAGACAATTTAAGTAAATTACATTCATTTTAAAATATGTTATGATCAAGTTTCATATTAAATAAGAAAAGTAGTCGTAATCCAAAAGGATTATCAATTTAAATCCAAAATGTGCTTTATAAATATGTACGTATGCATGTATGTACACAGATACACACATTTATGTATTTGAGGATTTTTCTATAGTTTTTCCGTTTTACGTTGTTTGATGTCTATGTTGAATGCCATTTTTGACATAAATATATTTTATATATATTTTATTTTTTTAAGATTTATCTGACTTCTAATAACAAGAAGGATCCAGATGGAGCTAAAGGAGAACATGTTAGCCATTTCAGGTATGTTTAAATTTATTCTTATTTGAATAATGCAGATCTTTTACATCTTGGTTTCTTTCTAGCCTTGATGTCTTTAATAGAATCTTTGCATGGAATTTGGAATACCCTTCTAAACTTTAAAAATAAAATATTTTCAATATTATTACACTCATTATAATTGTTAAGTATTATAACTTAATATTTCTAGCACTAGAGATGAAATTAACAATATTTGAAAATGATTACTTTGTTATCATAAAACAAATGTTCATTGAGTAGCTCATATTAAATTTAAAGCTATCTTTAATTTTCATAGACATGTTGAAAGTTTAACTAAACTTCGTCTATGCTCCTAAACACTGACGCTTCCAATTATCCAATTGCTGGTTTCTACAATCCCACTTATGTGTTGCATCAATTTATTTATTAAATTTTACATTAAAACCTAAAGGTTTTGTTCACACAGTCATTTGCTTAATGCAAAATGTTTTTTATAGTATACCTCGATACATTTTCCTTTCCATAATCCAGGTTTGAACAGTAATTGCTGATACAAGATACTATTCAGTATGAACACAAAAAAGAGGATATAATTCATTCACAGAGTTTTGGCTCTCAACTTGATTAACATTTGAAAAATTAAAAAATAGAGATTCTTAAAACAAGATGCATGTTTTGCTCAGAAATTGATCAAACTTATAAAACTGGTTGTTTAGATTTTTTTCTGTTTTTACTAAAATCCAGTCCATTTAAGTTATTTAAACTAAGTGACCACTTATCAATTTAAGACGTTATTGTCAAATATTGAATCTGACTATCATATTTGCCATATGAGCTACCTGGAAATGTATAGTGAAGTAGAAATATAGTAAATTATTAAATATAAGATGCTTATAAAAATAATGCAGTCCTTTATTTTACTAGTAAATAATTACTACCAAAGATAATAAATTGCATTTCTGTTGAGATGGATTTAATAGTGAACACAAAACTAGCAAAATATCATCCCTTGTGTCATTTTTAGGACAAACCTTATAGACCTAGAATAAATTTTAAGAATAGGTAATTCATATGTTTTACTGTCTTTTCTCCTTTTCAGAAGTTCTAGAAAGTGCCCATTACACATCACCATTCAGGATAGAATGAAGGAACATTTACATTTAAATGTTCCTGCTACTGCACCAGATATGTTGTAACATTAAGTTTCATCATTTGATTGATGATGACTTTGCCATATTCTCTTTATTTTTGACAAAATTCAAT
Organism: Tropidonophis doriae; assembly: GCA_026931265.2. Taxonomy (NCBI): domain Eukaryota; kingdom Metazoa; phylum Chordata; class Lepidosauria; order Squamata; family Natricidae; genus Tropidonophis; species Tropidonophis doriae. The sequence continues at coordinate 18,713 of JAPKID020000095.1, read as the reverse complement.
CGTAAAACACCTTGTATTTTTTTTGTAAAATAAGTATAATTTCTATACAACTATAATGAAAGTTGTAAATGGTGCAACAGGATATTTCAGTGTCAAGAATCAAAGCAATGTTACTGCATTAATTTAGTTGTTCAGACTGTGCTCTAGATTCAAGGAAACTGGCAAATCTTAGATCTCATCTAAAACTCTTTAGAATTGCGAATCATAGCATTCTGGGTTAATTCCCTTGGCAAGTATTGTAGCATTAAAAACATATAACAGTTAAGTGTGTTTTCCGTGCTCTAATTGAGGATAAGTACATCAGTGTATGAAATGTTGATATTTATAGCATCCACTAGTTGATAGCATAACACATTCTGTTTATTGGGAAGGTTATGAATGTGTCTGCTACAAAAGAACAGGATATGAAAATCTGGACTCTATGTACTTTTGAAAAATCATGTACGTATAGTGAGTTCCTCCTGGAATGTATTATATAGTCCACTACATGATGAGGTCAGACTAATAAAATATTTTAATCTCTAACGTTAAAATGATGGAATGTAAAGACAGCACCACCATCATTACCACCTCTCAAAAAAGAAAAACTGTTTGGTATGTCTGTTAAATTTTCAGTTATATGAAAATATATCCAAGATATTTGATGGGATAGGCAAGCAGATGTTAAATACTTAAGTAGCTGAGCAATTCAAAAGTTTATCATCTTCCCAACATGTAACAGCTTCCTGTCTTCTATATTAAGTTTCAAAATTGTACATTTTGGAGACTTCTGAAGCTGATATGTTTGCAAATAGTCTACGTTTTCCAGCATTATTAGTTACCATTGGTCCAATACTTATAGCAGTTCCAAGATTATCCTTGGAATTTAACAATCTTGCTAATTTAGAATTTTAGCAACAATGATACAGGTTTATTAAATTCATTCTAGATTTTGAAAGATGTCACGTAGTGTTGTATAACTTCAGACTTATATTTGGTTAATAATAACTTTGATTAGCTTCCCCTTGAAGAATTTATTCCGTTACAGTACTTAACTTTTTTTCAAATATTCAATTTACAGAGTTGGTATGGTGTTGTGATTAAGGTGTTGGACTAGAAACCAGAGATTCTAGCCTACCCTTGGTCACAAAACTCATTGGGTGGTTTTGGGCCAATCTCATTCTCAGCCCAACCTATTTCAGAAGTTGCTGTTGTGGGAACAAATAGGAGCTAGCTCTTAGATACTCTCCCTTGGGTTTCTGTACAAAAGTTGGGATACACGCCTAATAAACCTGAACTGTTTACCTAAATGTGCATTTTAAAATATTTAAATATTGATTGGTTGTATTTAAAGTCTAGCAATGTTAACACTCTAAAAGACATTTCTATGACAAAAAATTGTCCCAATACTTACACAGCACATGACATTCATAATCTATTCATGTTTGTACTTTGCTATTGTCCAAAGAGCTTTCCTTATGTTAAGGAAAGGCTACATACATAAATATAAAGGTAGTGGGAGTTGCCCTAGGGTTGGCCTATGAGTCATCATTATTGTACTTTTGATTAATTTCTAGCAGGTGGGAATTGATGTGTGATAAAAAAAATTCTGTTTCTAGATAGCGAGAAAGGAAAAGGGAAAAATACGGAAGCCCTAAAACACTCACGGACTTTCACAAAAAAAGCCTATCGTACATTGGATTCATAATGCATAAAGTAGTAAGTCTCTGCTTGAGAAAACAGGCAGCAACTTTATGCTTTAGTCTTGAACATAATCTTAGTATACTAAAAGCACTCAGTGAAGTCACATTTTTTCTGAATACATATAGACAAGATTTTATTGATGTTATATTAAATTAATTTATTAAACAAAAGATATTTAACTTTTCTTCCCAGGTACATTGAACTGATTCTACAAAATACCTGATTCTCTATGGTGTATCGGTAAGTTGCTATCTCAGTATATTAGTATGAGTGCTTTTGTAACTGTTTTTTAGCATGCCTTGTGGAAAAGATCTAAAATTACGAATATCTATGAATTAAATGAGCCATGTTTCCAGGGTAATTTTAATAGAATCAATCCTTAATATTCTTGGAGGAAATGACTCTGCTATCATTAGGGAAATTATGTTTTAACAATTTTCCAGATAGCATAATAAAAATATTCCCCTCTGAATCTACCATATTGGTAAGAAGGAGTCCGCAACCCTCTTTATCAATACATTTCTTTTTTATTGACTGCCATTTTTTCATATATAGTATGCCAATTTTTGGTTTAAAGTAGTTTGCTCCAAGAAAAGCATTACACTTGAACAAGTTACTTTTGAAAGTAATTAGATATCTAACTTATAGTCTATCACCTGTTAAAAATCTATTGGAAGGTCTGTTCTAGCATCTCCTGGGTTATCTATAATTATCCTAATGCATGGGGCTGGAAATAAATTTTAACATTCATTGAGATACATAGAATCTAAAGCTCTTTTCAGAATGTGGCATATTTGTGATCATATAAAAGTTCTATAATACTATCACTGTAATAACATGGACATTTAAAAAATATATACTAGCTGGTTTTCTAAAATCTATTTAGTGTTAGAAGCAAGACCATGTTATTTAATACAAAGTTTAAAAATGCTATATTTTCCTTTGGTCAACAAAACCTGTTGATCAAATTATGTTAGTGTTTTAGGATATATGTTTAATGTGCTGTGAGGCAGAATTGTCACTGGTGTATATTGGATTCTAGGAAAATTCTTTATAAACCAGATCATCTCATTGAAAGATAGCATTTGAGTGTAGTAGTTACTGCAGTTTGTTCTGTTGAGTAAACAGTTTTCTGGGGTGACTAACAATGCTCAGAAAGCCAGGTTAGGTAAGTCCTTCAAAATCCTGCATCTGAATATATTGTGGTGTGATGAAATCATAATCCATGTAGGCAATTCTCAACCCTAAAAAAAATGCAAGAAGGATAATGTTCAAGCATTCTGTTGATATATTTATTATTTATAGTAAATTTGAAGACTTAAAAAAGTTTCAGTTATTTCCCCTACTCTTAGCTAGAATTCTTCTGCACCTTGCAGCAATTGAGAATTGAGAGTTGTTCAGGTCAGCCTTACTGTACATAATTGCCATTGGTTGGTTGACAGTTAAAATACAGTGGTGACTATGCCTTCAATAATAAGGAAAGCACTAACTGGAAAACAATATTTTAGACAAACAAACATGATTTAGCAGAGTTTTTGTACAGAAAGTTAAGCTTTCCTTGCTTAAGAGTAGGATGCTACTTCTGAAAAGGTTTAAGACATAGGAGAGAAATACCCAGTCCTCCAAATATTACTAGACTGCCATTTTAGCAGCTTTCACGTTGAGCTTTGGCTTGATGGGAATTCTATTTGAACAACACCTTGAAATCCACAGTATCCCAAATTCTGTTTCATTACAATAAGCAGGTTATTTGAAAGTACCATTGAACTTATTAGCAGGATATACTCAGCAGTAGATCTGGAATTATAAATGTGAACTATAGTTTATAATATCAGCACATCTCCCTTGAATAACTTTGTTGGAGATTCTAATTCAGGATGATCCGAACTATGTAATAATTAGATATATGATTTTCACACATTAATATAGTATGGTACAAACAAAATAAGAACTAGAAATGTTTGAAAATGCCAAAAAAAAAATGACTGCATGATCAGTTTTATGGGACAACACATTAAAGAGGACAAGAGAAACTAGTGACAAAAAATAGAAATATTTTATATGCACCTTCAACTAAAAGGTGTTTTATTTTCTAAATATTTATTTCTGTTTAACTGAAATATGTTTAAACAACAACATACCAAGATAATAATGGTTTCATGTTACAGGTGCCCATTGCATTCTGATTAATTTGAATGCTGAGATTCTATTAGAAATGCTTTTTATCTGTTGTTCCAGAGTTCTATAAACAATATTTTGCAAACAAATGTTAATATGAATTAAGTCCCATATGGCACTAGTCTTACTTTTTGGCATGCAGTCCCCAAAACATTTACACCATGAATTTTTAGTCATATTTTAGCTATGGTAAACAACCAGCAATCATAGAGCATTGGGCCAGATCTTAGGTATTTGATGTGAGTGAAGTGTATCTTAAAATATGTGTACTCTATTCCTTTGTAAGAAGTTCATTTGCAGGAATGCTTACAAAAAAGTGAAGGTTAAGATGATAAATGTTGGTTCCTTAACCAAACAATTCACAGTGGTGACAAAATATAATAAACTAAATTAATAAATAGTAAGACCAGGTCTTTCATCCAAAAGAGCTGTTAAAATGTAAAATAGTCCTTTAAAACACAAATCAGTGTTTATATTTTTTCTCATTTGTTCCATATTTCTTCTTCTTTTTGACTTTCACTAAACATCCTCTGCCCACCCATTGGGTTATTACTCCAGAGTGATTTCTTTACCAGATTTCTCAATGCCTTCAAAAATGGCAGAATTTCTAATGTTCCAGAAAGTTCTTAAAAATTTCAGGGAAATTTTCCAAGCTGCATCTGCCTTAAAAGTAACCCATATTGAATTGTATAGCACAAAGGAATAGCAGGAGTTGATCAAAGGAAATATTTCATAATGTTTGTATTATGAAATAAAATGTTTTATAATTTTTATGTCATAAACAGTCTGTTCCTTACTGAAGAACATCCTATAGCATCCATAGTTCTTCACCAACCACTGGCAAAACCTAAATGAGTATTTATGTCAATACTTTGCAAAAGTGGTAATAATAGTTAAATTTGACCCTTAATTTGTTTTCTAAAAATACTACTTTGGGCTAATTAAAATTCTTAAAATTGTCAGAATTTCTAAGCAACAAATAATTGGGATTTAGATGATCTCATTTTTAGGAAATTGCATATTAAAAACAGCTTAGAATACCATGTAAGTGATTAATTTTGAGTCTTTTACTCATAACATCACCCATCGTACTATTGTTCATTTATTGAACAAAACGTTTAAATATTGACACAGTGCTAATTAACTCAGTATTGCATTATAAGCACGCCTATCGAATTATAAAATGTAAGCATTAAGAGTATAATTTATGAAAGAATATTTTACACAATCAAAAACTTGAGTTCAATAGAAATGAATTTGTATGACGTGTATTGACGTGTTTATTCTGTTGTTACTTGTTATACAATCTGTTGAAACATTGTGATTTCTAAAGTAAAAACATTTACATTGGTTTTGTAGAAAATGATCACTTGTGGCATTTCCTTTTGGATTAATACATCTGAGTTATGGAAAAATGCTAGTTAAAATGGAAAATGGCAACTATTCAAAATTTTGTAGTTAATTATGTGTGAGATGTCCAGTTTGTTAACGTATCTCTGGATTATGGTGTTTTCATAGAAGTAAAATGCAGGCAGTGTCATTTGTGGTACAGGCTCTTCAATTGGATTGTACCCAAATATAGAATATATTTCTGTTGATAATTATATTCAAAACAGCATAACGAATACTTTTGTGGTTGGACTCTTTATTAAATTATTGGCATATACTAATATTGTCTTTGGAATAATAACAGAAGCCATCAAGCATTCTCAACTTTCCTTAGGTTCCTAAGTTCCTCAATTTAGATAGGGGTTTTTCTTTCCCTTTGATCCTCTTTGTTATCAAACATTTTGCTGGGTTTCTAGTAACTGCAAAAACTAAATGGTTTTGACTTGGGTGAATTTTAAATTTAACACATCTATGTTGTCAATATTTTTGTTTGAAACAATTGAAACAATTCTTGGTTGCTACAAAATGGTGGCTTGAGTTTATGCTATGCTGCTGCATATACAGTACAATGTAATAGAGGGTAGTGGTAAGAAAATGGGAGGTTCTTGATATAACCAATCAAGGCATGATATGTTCTTGAACCAATCATGCATCCTCAATCCTTAGCTTCCCATTTTTTATTTGATAGCTAAAATGCATCATGAATAAAATATTCAATAACTTTTCCAGGTATTAAAAGTTTTATTTCTCATAGTTTTTAGGGATCAATATGTTTTGCTAGTGCTTTCCGAAAAAGAAATTTATTCATTTCTGAAGCTTTTTTGGAAACCCAGTTTCAAGAAAATGTTGACTTTGACTTGAAATAGATCTTAGACATTGATTTTGGCAGACCTGAAATTCTCCAGTAATAGGTATTCCCAGAAAATCTCCTCCCTTCAAATAAGCATATTTGATACTGCTTCATCTGTTGGACCCTGCCCCTAGAGTGAAATCAGATGGGGATAATTAAGTTCTGGTTAAGAAGAGACAAGAAAATAATGAGGCTACAATGTCATTTTGATTAAACAAGTCAAGCTACTTGTCCATATGAAATTGAACCTGAAATAATGTAACTTTCAGGTGGAAGGCATACTTAGAAGAATAAGATAATTTTTTATTAGGAATTTTATAAAAGTCTAAATAGTTTACTCCATTTTTGCTTACATAAACCAGAATAAAAGAATCTTATATAAGAAATAAGTGAGAGAACTTTGCATACAATCAGTTCTATTTTCTGATAGAATTACTTGTTTTGTAGTTTTCCTTAGGCTTTTCCTTTGGACACCTGTTAAATCTTTAGCAGGAGAGCTATGTATTGGTTTCTCTAGTAATGCTACATTGGTTGCAAAAGTAATATATTTTCTAACACTGAACCCTCCATTTTGCTTTTATGTTGCCCATTGAAATTCAAGTTATATCTGTTTGCTTTGGAGTTTTTCTAAGCTAGATTCTACTTTCAATAGAAAGTAGCAGGGAAATGCACTGACTTTAATATTGTTAAAATATTACTAATTCAATAGTATTAATCTTGATAATGATTTAGCTTTTTACAATGTGTTGAAAATATTTTCGAATATTCTCAGAAAATGTTGATTATTTTAAATTTAAGGATAAAATTACCTGCATTCCAACAGCATTTTCTTTTAATTTTTTTTATAAAGAGTCCAGAGAAAGGAAGAAACTCAAAGAGAGACAACGATTTCCAAATCAAGATGGCAGTTCAACTGCTGAGAGGTTCAGAAAGTGAACCAGTGCATGATTGCTGAGTATGCCCTTCCAAAAAAGGGATTCTTTAACATGGACTACGATTGTCTAACCTACAGAAGATTTGAGCTAATTGCAATCTTATATTCTGTTTTTATTTTATTTTTTTAAATCTGTGTTTCCAGACTCTTGGGATTAGCATTCATTTGGGAATGAAGGGCTGGAAGGGGCTGATCAAATTTTGCAAACAGGAATGTATAAAAATGTCTGTCCTGTATTTAATTGGCACAAGTGAATTGCTATTTAAATAAAAGTATTTTTTCCATATTTATTCTTGTTTGTCATCTTTTGGGCTGAAACATTCTTATATGATTTGTTGTTGGTATCAATGAGAACTGTTTGATTAGTGAATGAGCTCAATACTTTCAACAGTTATTTCAAAACTTTAAACGGTTCTTTAGTTTGCCTTTTCAGTAAGATTATAAAACTTAAGAGTTTTTATGTTCTGTATTATGATTGTTATTATTGCTTGTAAATGTCATAGAGTTACATGTTCTCTTAATATTGGTTAAATGAAGATGGGCATAGTTCACATCTGTGAATTGGTGCAATTCTTAGAATGGTACAAATCTAATGTTGTGTTTTCTGTGGATCTATGAATGAGTACTGTGGTCTGGACCTTTCTAAGGCTGGTTTCATATTAATGTACCTAAAAAACTGACATCTGCTTTTCTGAATACTTGTATACTTAGATTTCCTCTTTGTTATATGTGGGTTTGATCATACATAACAATACTACTTGGTTTACTGTTGATACAAGTGTCCAAAGTATTCATGGTGTTACTACATTGATGCTCCAGTTCATTAAGAATTGGATAAAGAATTTAGCCAAACTCTTTAATTCAGTTATCTTAGGTTTCCATAAAAATTAATCCTGCCATTTTTACTACATTTACTAAAATCTTTTAAATTTTCCATTCCAATTGCTGCATACAAGATTCATTTTAGTGACATACTCATGTACAAAAAAATATTGATGGGAATGTATCTAAAATACAACATTAATGTGTGATGTTGACTTTATTGACAGGAGTAATTATGATTTTAAAGAAATGTGGGTAGTTAGCCATTTAAGCCATCTTTAGATGTGTCTGTTGCTTTATTGGTGGCTCAATTCTAGGCTAATGGAATTTCTTGTATATCTAATTTTATTTTAAATATTGGTATGAATAATGGTATTAGTTGACCACTTTCCAAATCTCTGTAATTGGGCAACTGTGTTAATTACTTTGATATCAGATTAATCACTTAGAGTGATTTGGACCTTTTTTGGACCGAAATAATATGGAGAAATGACAAATGATGGCTAACTATAAGTCATAGAATTTGTGATTCATTTTGATTGTCTCTGGCTCTAGATCAAGACCTTTGTCCATATTTTAGGGGTCATGATAAAACCCTAAAACTTCAAGTTTGGAAATGGTTAAGACAGAATGCTTGTTTTATCTGTGCTCATGAGTTGCCAGCGATTTTGTTAATACTGATATTTGGTGCTTTGGTTCCGCTTGTGTGGAAAAATTGTTATAATTCAGCGACATCCCAAGATCAGTGTACGGTCTTTAGGTAGACCAGTTGACATGGGTTTCTTTAACAACTATTTTGGTACCAGATGACCTAAACACGATTTTGCCCCTTCCAGATAGAACCACTAGGGAGGCGCCATTGAGTTTTGAGGGGCTGATACCCAAAACTTGGGTTTCTATTTGGAATTCTCCTACCATGAATGGCTTAGAACCAACAGATTGCCATAACCAAGTAGAACCATTGAAGAGATGACTTCTACTGAAATTACTCATTGGGGTGCTTTCCAACCCATGCACCCTACCAATGCTCATCCAGGAGCCCCAAGTCCCATTTTCCTTCCTCCAAAATGGCTCTTTGTGCCACCACTTCCTGTCCAGGGAGGAAGTCATTTCAATCCAAGGACATCAAAATGTAAGCCAGCCCTCTTCCAACAAAAGCAACCAATAATTTCCCTCTTGGCTTAGAAAGGGTGTCTGAACCAGATGGAGTTAAGTTGCCCCCTCCACAGATGGGGGAGTTGGCTGGAGATAGGAGTGATGGGGAGTCAGCTCCCTTTAGATGGAGGCTCCCTTCTTTTTTTCCCTTTTTTTTTTTTTGGGTGGAAATGAAGGGGTGGGTCTATGGTACATCACCTGAGTTGTGGGGTAAATGTAGAGAGTGTCAATCAAAGGCAGAGCTCAGAGCTGGGAAGAAAGCTCTAGATGGCGGCTGTGCCTTGGAGAGCGCGCTGAGCCTCCTGCCTTTCTCCCACCCCCACCCCACCTCTCTCCTCCGCCACTTTTGCGCAACTTTGTGTAACTTTTGGGCGTCCTCAAGGGGCTCCTGCGGCCCCTGGTCTCTTGTGGAGGCCAGTGCAAGGGGGACGGTGCGTTTTTCGGGCAGAAAAGGAGCTTTAAGGGGGGGGGGACTCTGTTTTTCCCCCTCTCCCTTCGCCTGGTTAGAAAGAAACAGCCCAGGTCGTTGTTTTTCCCAGCTTGGAAGCCATGGCGTACCTCCATTTTTGTGCGCTCTGCTAATGAGCTTTTTCCTCCGGATCTTTTTTTTTTTTTCTTCCCTTCTTCTTTTTTTTTTTTTTTTAAATATTCTTTCAACGATCGCCGATGGCGATTCAACAACTGCGGGATCGTGTGGATTAATTTCGGATGGGTTCTTTGGGAAAAGAAAGCGGATTTTATTCGATCTTTCCCCTGCGTTGCGTTTGGAACGGTCGGAAGCGAATGTTTTCCCACGACTAGCAAAGCGGGTCGGGGCTGGCGTTGGAGCCTGGCTCAGGTAGGTGGGCGATGATTCTCCTCTTTAAAGGGTGGGTGGGGGAGGATTTTGCCCCTTTCCCCAATATTTAGGGGTTTGTGTTTTTGTCCCTTTCGAGCGATTTTCAACGATCCTGGAATGACGCAATAAAATAGCGAGAATACTTGCTTCCAGGGTGACTTCGGGAAAGTTTTGTAGGATGCTCCCCAGGGCTGTGTTTCCTTCGCGTTTGGGGGGTTTTAAATAAAAAAAGAGAAAATCTTTTTATTGGTTTGTCTTAACCGTGCTGATGTTCCCCCTTGTGCATTATTGTTCTAAGAAAGCTTCGCAGCGTCGGGACTTTTTCTTTTTTTGTTCTTGCTGTTGCAACCCTGAAAGCCAAGTGGGAGCTTACCTTTCTTTCAACTTTTGACAGTAAATACCTGGGCGCAGGACTTCAGCCCAAATCCAGCCATCCTTCTACCTTTCCCTTAACATTTTAAGAATTGAAAGATGTTGAGGAATACGGACAAAAGCCAAGGAGAGGAGGGTTCAGTCAACAGCCATGCATCGAGGTATGATCTCTCAACTTTAATTTTTTTTTTTAAATTATTCCGAGCAACTGTTAACCTTTTGACAGCTTTGACTTACCATCATTGCTACTAGAATTAAATATATTTCAGGGTTTTTGATTCTTTTCTTAGGAAATGACCTTGAGACTGCTAATATGCCACACCCTGGGTTTTTTTTTTTTTTTGATAATTTCTGAAACTTGTGGTGTGACTGAAAAGGCCCCAAGCTCTACTTAAAAAGTAAAGGCACCTTTGCACACATGGAACCCTGTATATTATGCAGTTTTAGCTGCTGAATTTTGCTTTTTGAGGGGTTTTGTGCTGTGAAAAATGACCTTGTTCCCACTGCTGCATTGCACCATTTTTATATACAAGGGATTTTTTTCTTTGAAGAATTTGTGGAGTTTAAACTTCAAGTTGAAGGCCTGACAGAAGCCTCATGGTATTTGTAAATCAGAAACTAGAGAAAGTTTTATGAATGAAAAAATGTTTATTTTAAAATAAAAAAAAGAATACGTGTGTTTGCTTGATCCTCCTTGCTTGTTTATTCCGTTGGGCATAAGGAACTTTGATACTATTTCAGCATTTTAGGTTATTTTGATACTGTGTTTCCAAGCTTTCTCATTGATGGGGTTTGCTTATATTTTACAAAAAGATGTTATTTTAAGAATAATTTCTTGAAGTCTTAGGTTCTGTGCATGTCTATTTTAAATGCATATTTTGATGGTGAATATATATATGCTGATATTTATAAGGGAAGCAGAAGAACATTTATTGGGTTTTTTAATTTTGTTTCTTTATTACATTGACCATACTTTGATGGAAACTTATAGTTCTTATGAGGATTCTAATATTTTTGCAATGTGTTTATTGATCTTTTCTTAGCTTCTTATTGGTATTCCTTTCCAGGTTTTGAATGTTTTTATAATTATAAAATGCACATGATACTTTATGAGGTCTGTTTCTCACTGCATTACATACATTGCCATTTGAAATAATACCTTTTGCCAGGAAAGCCTTTGATGTCACAAGTACAATGGAAGATGGCACTTAAATTTTAAAATCTATATGGATTGACCCGTGATTTTTGGATGCTGGAGAGGCTGCTTTGATTCTCAAAAAAAAAAAGACAAAAAGAATTTTTTTTTTAATTGCATAATTTTTGAATCTTTGAAGTTCAACTCCAAAAGACAGTGGTAAAAGTCAAATGGCTGACGTTGTTAAAAAGTTGGTTTTGAAATTAGCATGCCATATCCACATTAAAAGAAGGTAACTCTTTTTTTACACAAATTGAAGGAAGAGATTCAACACTGATGAGAACAGCTATCTATTGCAAACAGGACTGAGTTGAATGAAAAGAGATTAATTTAACCAACCTTTCCCCCCTCTATTCTCTTGGGTATATTATTTGCATAGCATCAACACTTGAAGTTTTGCTTTCTTGGTAATAAAGGAGTACTACATCAAGCAAAATGTTAACACCCAACCAAATTAAAATAAGACATTCTATTAGCAGCACACAGTTCACATGAACTGTGAAAGCATAACTCAGCCTTGCTTGAAAGTTTCTGTTGTAAACTTATTTTCTGAACTGCAACTACTCTACATACTGTGTAAAATGAACTTTTTTGGGGGGCGGGGGAGTTAATAATACGTTTGTGCAGAAATTGTTTTAGTAAGACATCCTGGAAGTTCTGTGTACTTTGCATTTGAAACTTCCTGTCTGTAAGGCTGGGGGCAGAGTAGCACCCAATCCATTTGTGACATCATTTGTTTGAGTTGGGTGGCAGCCAGATACACTTAAAAGATGGGTGTAACAAATGTAAATTTTAGAAAAAAACAACTTTTCTGTACCATTCACTGTCACAAAAATACCATTCTAAGTGCCTCCCACTTGCTTATAAATACAAACATTTATTGTACAAAGAAGCCATTGTTCCTGGGAGTATTTAGATCAGGTATGCTTTATTGAACTAAAAGTCGTTCTCCCCCTCCCACACACACACACACACTTCACAGCTTGCTGAGGTGTGCTTCACATCCATGTTCATCTACAACAGGGGTATCAAACTTGTGGCCCGCGGGCCAGGTGCGTCACATGCTGGCCACGTCCACCCCCGTTTAGCGAAAGGGAAAAAAAGTTGTGATACGTCACATGACGACAATGTGTCATGTTGTGTTTGACACCTCTTATCTAAACCTGGTATGTTACAAATGGTCAAAATTAACTGTTTTTCTAATCTTGGAAGATCGTTTTAACTAATTCAGCATGACCAAGCCTTTTCACTAAAGTTTAAATATGGCAGAAAGGTACTTCAGGTGTTGCAAGAGAAACATCTGAGATAGTCCACCAAGAATGTTGAGTTGTTGTTTTTTAAATGCCATTACTTTTCTTCTAAAACAGAATTCATATTCAAGATGGAATGTGCCAAGTCCTTAAAAAAAAATGGATGCAAAGCCTCCACTCAAAAGGAACTGGTTTTAGGATGCTTCATTAAAGCCACAAAAACTCATTTGTACCATTAATGGATTGCACTTCTACATCACTTTCTAGCGGTGCTTTTTCTGAAGGGTTCACAGTGTAAAATGCCCAGTGGAAACATGGTGACATTGGAAGAGCAGAAAAGCAACCCTGAATTGAAATTTTAAATTATTTGTGCAGCCTGCGCAAGGGGCGCACCCCCATGGGCTGGGCTTGTAAGCGTGCTGCGTTTTGGTGCGTTCGTCAAAATTCTTTTTAAAAGAAAGATTTATTTCACCTGCTCTGAAAAGCAAGGACAAGAATGCCCATTGGTTTAGTCATTGCAAAGTAAATAAAGAGCTTCTGCTAGAAATGTATAAACCTCAGAGATTGAAAGTACTGGCCTCTCCATATTTCTGTAAAAGTTTGGGCTAGAAATTGTATCCAAGCGTTCCCCCCAGATTGCATTCTCATTCTTGCCCCAAAACATATTGTTTCAGCTCTAAGTCTGAGTTTGTATTGGTTTGTAGTTCGCATGACTGGCCTGGCTTATACCATAACACCCGGTGTTGGGTCAGATGCCTTGGACTGGGCCAAGCATAAGATGTTAAGGACTCTTCCCTTGTGGTTATGTGAAGGAGAAGGTCTTCTGCTTTTGTCTGCCTCTCCAATGCCTTGAGACAATGCAGGGTTGAACCCTGGCTGCTAAAAGCATGCTCATCTCCCAGCTGAGGTCCTGGGGGTAGTCTCCTGCCAGCCATTCCCTCTGCCACCTTCACATTCACACACCTCTGGCTCCCACTAAAATGCTCAGCCAGTGGCAGCCATTTTATGAAGCAACCTTCTGCACAAAGGAGGGCTATTTAAAGTGGGAGGCAGAGACCAAGGCAGGCAGAGGGAGGAGAGGGTGAGGTTTGGAGACTTTGAGGGTTGCTGACGTTCTGCCCGATGCCAGCTGTTCCTCTCGGGCAGTGGAAAAGGAGAATGGAGGAGAACGAAAAGAAGAAAGCAGTTAGGCATTTTCACTGCAGGGCTGGATTGTCACAAAATGGCTGTTCCTTTGTGCCGCAGAGGCTGACAGACACATACTGCATTGCACTGTGTACTTTTTTTTTTTTTAAAGAGGGGGGGGGAGAAAAAAACCCTCAGCAGGAAGTTGGTGGAGAGTTCAAAGGCCATATTGGGTTGGTCGCGGGCTGTGGTTGGCTGCCGTCTCGCTCGCTAGCAGGCAGGGCCGGAGATGCTGCAGTCCTGCCTTCGGGATGACGTCATCTCCCTTGCGCCTCCCCTGCACGTCCCTTCCACCTTCCAGCCTCCCTCCTCTTGGCTAGTGATGCTTCTCGGCTTCCTCTGGCAGCCAGAGAGAGAGAGAGAGAGAGAGAGAGAGATTGAGAGAACAAGCAAGCTGCTGCCAGCCCCGGGCTTGGAAAAGGGAAAGAAAGCAGCTGAAGGCTTAGCAATCTGTGCAAATTTTCTTTGTGCCTTCTCCTGTTAGTGGGTGGATGGTGGGGAGCACCTTGAAAGCTAGCCTTGTCAGCTGCCAAATCATAAAACCAGTGCTAAATTACAGAAGGATTGTGAAACAACGGCACAGAAAGGGTATTATGTGCCAGTACACTCATGCAAAATCTGGAGAAAGTATGCCCACGTGTTTATGAACAGCATTTTACGCAGTGAAGAAATGGATTAGAATATTTTGAAGACCCAGGTTTTGGAAATGCCCTTTTCTTTTGAGGCAGGGCTCATTTCCTGAAGGAATAACAGAAAAGCTCACATGCACATAGACACACACATACACACACACATACACACACATAGACACACACTCAAGCAGGCAGATTTGAAGAAGTCTAAACTGGTTTAGTCCTCAAAAGCTTTTAGCTTCAGTTCAGCCCATACATTTTTGTGCATGATTTCATCCTGTGATATCTTGTTCTAACACTTTTAGTGTGGGTGACATCTCGCTGTTCTGCAAGTCAACAAGGTTCATCCATCCCCACCCCCACCCCCATTTAGGAGATTTAACTATAAAAAAGAGGGAGGGGGGAATCTCTCACCTTTTGGTATGTGTGATTGGGGGCGGGGATATTCAATGGGTAAATCATTAACCCTGGATTTCCAAAGGCTGAATGTACTTAAGAGGGAGAATAAATTCCATTCCCTAATACCTGGAGCCCCTGGATGGTTGTAGGAAGAGTTCAAATGAAACACAATTTATAGAGAGATGACATGAAAACTAGAACGTTTTGCACACAAAACAGCTGACAAATTCTGCATTTTATCTTGGAAGCTCATTGTTTTTATCTCAAGAGATATGCTTGCCACCTGCTTTTTAATTAATATTTTCTTTAACCGATTTCCTGAAAGAAATATTTGGGTCCAAGCATGGTGTAATTACAAACAGCCTGGGTTTTGCTGCTCGACACACAGGGATTGTAGCACAGTATTTAGTATTGTCCTCTTGCTAATTGCAAAGTATTCTGCCAAATTGAATCTCGGTGCTCCTACAGAAATGTGGAGTTTCTGCAAAAAGCTGGTGCTTTCAAGGCAACAGATCTCTTCCTGTGTACACCTTAGCAAGAGAGTGCAGAAAAGATACTTCATTTAGCAAAGGGGAATGAGTCCTGGAATGCTGAAAAACTGCTTTTATCTTCTTTGCTCTTATGATTTCCCTATTATCTTTATGCTCAGATGTGATTTATGGATTTTGCTTGCTTCTTCTGGAAGAGAGCTATCTTTGGTAATCATAAGAGCAGGTCAATCCCTGGATTTCATTTTCTAAAGAGAAAAAAAAATAGTCTGCTCTAGCTAGCTTATACCATTTGAAGTTCCTTTTTAAGCTCTCTTAAATTTTTAAGGCAGGTGTCATTCCACAATCTTGTCACTTTGGTTGAGGTTAATAGAATCCGTAGTCCATCTTGCCCAGAAAGCCCTTAGAAGATGGGGAAATCTCTTCTAAAGTGCAGATCCTTTTGCTTCAACTCGGTTTCATCTGCTTTCCATCTCTTTGAAATGTTTCTTTCATTCATTAAAAATTGATTTTTCTAAAAGGGGTACATTTATTTTTTTTCGGAGATCGATTTTCAAAACTGCAGAAAGCATCTATATTGCGTAAGGTGGTCAGTGCCTTTCAGCTATTTTGGATGAAGAATTCAAATGAAACACAATTTATAGAGAGATGACATCAAAAAGTAGAACGTTTTGCACACAAGGCAGCTGATAAATCCTGCATTTTATCTTGGAAGCTCATTCTTTTTTATCTCAAGCGATGCACTTGCCACTTGCTCTTTTAATTAATATTTTCATTAATTTCAAAATTAACAATTTTCATATCACCCTGAAACGGATTGTACGGGCTGTGTTGGATGGAAATGGTGGAATTTATGGCTATGCTGAAGCTCTCTTGCAAAAAGAATTGAAAGGAAACAAAAATCCTGCTGCATTTCAACACCATCTTCATTTGGCTTCAAGTGACAGTTTCTTTTCAACCTTTTAAAAGTTACTTTGTGTATTTCTCTGTGCTTTATTTGTTTTAGTGCTGTTTGAAGAAAAGTCTTTTGGAAATTAGCACCCCTCATGAATAACCACAGGGAGAGAAAAAATGCTTGAAACAAAACACATATAAAATTGATTTAAAGTAACCTAGTTCTTCTGAAATTGAAATAATCCCCCATATCCTTCCTGTGTTTTGAGAAGTTGAGTTGAGGTCCCAATCTATGGAGTTTCTGGGAGATCGTAGTCATGGGATGGGACATTCCTGGTGTCATTCATCCTCATCACATCTCAAACCCAGGCCACTCAATATTTTTTTGAAATTTCAAACCAGGGTGCAATGCATGAAGTTGGGCTTGATATTTAAGGGATGGTGCAGGATTGGAAGCTTTGATGTATCTGTGCATAGCTTCCACTGATTGTACAATTTGAAATATATGTACAGTGGCCTTCTGGAAGATAGTTTTACTATTGATTAATGAGGGCGATGCTAAGCAGGATAGATTATCTAGGGGAAATTTGGGGAAGGATATATTAGCTAACGGTTGATTTTTCAAATAACTGTATCTACACCCTCTTTCCGAAGCTAAGGGATCCAGTTCACACATTGTGCTAAGTCATGGAATGAAGTCATTAAACCATAATTGGTTGGTCTTATACAACATCCCACAATTGGTTGGATTGCTGTCACAGATGAAGCCAAGCAAGGAGTCCCTTTGACAATGATGGATGTGATGTGTTACAAGAAACCAGCTGCTGTGTGGGTGGGTCGAGCAAAATTGGATGGAGTCTTTTACAGAACAAGCTTGGACAAAAGTCTCCTGGTTGACACCCCCCCTCCCCCCTTGTGGGGAACTTCCAGAGATGCTTAGAAGAATAAGATTATCGTTTTGATAACTGAGCTCTGAGGAAGTGAGGAAAGCTCTTTTAAATGGCTTTTTCCCACAGATGGGGCTTGCCAAAATCTTTTGAGTTTGTGCTGCATCCATGTGCCACTATGTAACACATGAAACAGCCTGAGGCCTTGTTGCTATTGTAAAGTTTGGGTTGAGACCCATAGAAGTTTGAGAACATATCCAAGTCACAATGAGCCACAATGAGCCGTTTAAGTGAGACTTAAATGGAGGCTTGAATAACAATCAGCGTTTAATCTTTGATCAAAGTTTAAAGACATGATGGTCAGTTGTCTCCAACACAGCCCAAGGATATGCAGGGGAGAACCACACCTCAGAGAAGGTGTAGCTCCTTTTTATACAGTTAGAGACTTCATGGAATAACATCCTGGCTTTACTCACTAGCCTTATCAGTATTATCTCTTTCCTCTGTTCCCATGATTGGCCATTTGGCCCCCTGTTGTGAAGGGCACAGATCAAAGGTGAGATACGTTCTCAGGCAGAAGGGGTGTGTGTCAGTTTTACAGCTCTTTACAGCTCCATTCCGGATAAATTCTATGCCCATAAATTGCAGATTGATAAGAGTTCAAATGGCAAGGATCACAAGTTTTGACATTTGCCAGATATTCTACAGAACCTAATAACAGTGCCACAGGAAGTCAGTTGCAGGGAATAAAAGGCACTTAGAGCATGCAAGCTTATATGTTACAAATACAAGGCATAATATATGTGTGTTACAGAAAGCAAATATTTCTACTAATCAACAAGTTTGCATCCTTATTACTATTCCTCTTCACTGCAAAGCCACAGATGTGGGTCTGAAACACACCCAAACATCAGGTTGGTGTGTAGGCATAGATATCCCCTCTACCTCTTGAGCAGCACAGTCAAATGGGGAACCCACACTCTGGGTGTTTTAGGGGACTTCCCAAGACCGGTTTGGAGTTGGTAGATACAATTTCTTGTGTAGTTGGTTTAGAGTGCTGAGTTTCCTCGGATTCTGCAGGAAGAAGAAGGAAGCAAGCAAGCAAGCAAGCAAGTGTGGCTTGGCCTCGTGCCTGGCAAACGTGGGATAAATTAATCAGCTTTTTTTTTTTTTTAAAGTACAAATAGTCCTCAGCTTACAATTCATTTAGTGACCATTCGAAGCTACAACAGCGACTTATGACCATTTTTCACATTTCTGACTGTTTCAGCATCGCCACGGTCATGCTGATAAAATCTGCATGCTTGGCAACCAACTAATGTTTATGACAGTTGCTGAGATCACGTGATTCCTCTTTTGCGACCTTCTGACAAGCAAAGTCAATGGGGAAGCCAGATTCACTTAAAAACTGTCTGACTGTTCGGACTGCTTCCTGCCGCCGGAGGCGTCGGACGAGTCCTTGACTCGTCCGGTTTTTTTTTCTCTCTGGAAATTAAGTGGATTGTGTTTTATCCTGGACACTGAATTTCTTCCTTCTCCGAACTCACGGGCTCCCTGCCCTC
>JAPKID020000094.1:0-22563 GCA_026931265.2 Tropidonophis doriae | reverse complement strand
TCTAAATTTTAGCATGGGATAATTTTTGATTTTAATTTGGTTTTAACACAGGCCTAGCATTATTTAATATGTTTTTAAGGTATTTTATTTATTGTATTATTGTATTTTTAAATGCCTGTGAACCACCCCGAGTCTCTTTGGGGAGAGGGGGCGGTCTATAAATCCAACATAAATAAAAATAAATAAATATTGGCTTAAAACTATATTTGCAGCTTGTGTTTGCTTGTGTTTTCTTTGGATGAAAGAGTGAGTTGAAGAGTGAGCATATGACCAGAGATTTGAGTGGCATGGAGATTTGTGATACGATAAATATGTATTTTAAAAATCATTGTTATATCAGCCATACTGAGAATATAAAATAGATACAAACCCAGGTTGTGCCATGAGATGGAGTCTCCCCACAGGAAAGCCAGCAGCCTCCCCTCCTTACCTACTACCTAAAATAACTTTGATCAGAGATAAGACAATAGCTACATTTATTGCTAAATCCTTGTAGACTTGTCTGTGTAGAAAAAGTGAATTTGTGATTTATAGTTTTGATGATTAGGAATTTATGATTGTACTTAAAATGTGTAAAAAGAAGATTTCTTTGTCTTTGTATCTTTCTTCTTTTCTATTCTTTTTTCTATTCTTCTTTTCTTAGTATTATTTTTTTCTTTTTAAAAAATGTTTAATAAAAGTATTATTTTTAAAAGAATACAAGAAAGGGACTCCTTTCTTTAACCATTAGCTCACATTACTATTTCCCATTTCCCATTATTAAAATTATCTTCACTTGTTTCCCTGACTTAAAATACACTTTCTCCTGCCTTTCACCAATCCATTACTTGTTACCACAATCTCTTGCATACAGCCCTATCTGCCCCAAATTTGTCAGATATTTCTCACTGTATGAACAACTTTTGCCACAAATGTCATTACCTCCAAAGCAGAATGTTATCTTTTACAGAATATTTTCTTACAAAAAGTAAGATAATAACATCAGAATTTAAGGTGCAAAAGAAATAAAGGGGTGCCCTCTCCAATTTTGATTTAATTTGACATACTTGTCACTTAATAGTCATTTAACCTTCCAAAAAATCTTTTATGGCAAAAAGCAAAAGAAGTTATAGTCACTTTACAAAACAGATTTTAAAGACATGTAATTCAGAAACTCTTTTATCATTTTATGAATAATGTTCTAATACTCTGTATTAAATCTGTTCTGAATTTTTAAAAATAGTATCCCCATTCTTTTATCTGGGCTCATATAAGAAAATTGGCTTTATACACTTAGTACACGTTTCTCATGCTTATGCATTTTTTGAAACTAACTATCCTGGGAGACACAGATTCAACTCTCTATCCAATAACCTACCTCACAGGGCTGTTGTGCTGATAGGATAGAGCCATGTATACTTCCTTGAGCTCCTGAAGAAAAGGTGGGCTATAAATATAATCAACCATTCAGTCAATCAAGGCACATTGAACATTTAATACAAAATAATTCTACTTGAGTTTTCCCTTCTTTATTCCATATGGAAAATGACTCCTTATATTTTAAAAAAATGAAATCTGCAGTATGGAAATGTTATGTCATGTAAACATGAGTAGCAGAAAAAGAAATTTTGTTTTCATACATCTGCTTTAGTATGCATAAATGCCAAATTACATTCAATACATGTAATAAGTTTAGTATATCTGCACCAAAACAACATTCAGATTAGGTATTAGTAAAATACTCACAAATTAGTAGAATGAGGTTTACTTTCTATACTTTCCAGCATCATTTGTGCTGTTACTCAAAGAAAAAACACTTTTACCCAATTTGGAATAATTTAACCAGGTTTGGAAAACCCTGGGCTGGAATCTGAGTTCTTATACATTTTCAGCCTGATTCATTCTGTGCTAGGCATCTCCTGATTTACTTCATCTCCAAGAGCTCCTTTGCACTGTGAACTAGGAAAAGTTGCTCAGTTCAGTCCAAAACCTACCTAAGTTTCTACCTAGTGTAGCAGGCAAATCGTATCTCTGTGGAACTCCCATTACAGCCAAGCAACATCACAAGTGCCTCTGGAAGTCAAGAATAGCTATCCCATTTGATGGACTGATTGAATAGACCCATCCTCCCTGCAGAGTTTAGTAACATAGAGTTATTTGTGGAATAGAAACTATAGACTGCCACCAGAGTTTCCCAGAAGACAGTTCAATTCCCATGTCTCCATAAACTGATGTAATTGTGGGAACTGTAAAGATAGAACATCCAGATAGCATCAACTTATCTATAGCTGGACTAAGAGATTAGAAAAATATACTGTGCTTAATACTGTATGAGAAACCAAAGCTAATATGCAAAGAATAATATGGTACAAACTGTAGTTGCAATCATTAGTGGGCATATTTAATTGAAAACAACAAGCATGTTTTTCTGTGTTATTAAATTACCTGGTGAGAAGATATTTGACTATGGAGATCTGCCACAATAATAGTAGGTGATGACTTCACAACAGATTTATTGGTTGCTTGCTTGCTACCTTCTGCAGGGCTGTTCCTTTTGCTGCACTGTAGCTGCTGCACTGTAATAGGTGTAGGATCAGATTTTGAAGATGATGCCTCTGACTGAGCTTCAGTGAAGGTTACAGATCGTTTTTGATCCACTGCAAGTAATAAGCAGCAATAGATACACAAGGATCAAAAAAGAATCTGAATATGTGTCATCATTATATTAACAAAACTAGTTGCTAATCTTAAAAGGATGCTTCTGAAACTACTGCCTAAATAGATTTACCGGTACAAAGTTTACAGCTTTCACAAAACACTGTCAGCCAATAAGGGCTTACTCTTTTTTTTACAGGACTGGACAATAGGGGTGCCGTCTCCCCTGAGTCGCTGCTAATCAAAATAGCAACCACCAAAATAACAATCCATTATACTTTTCATCTAAATAAAATGCATCACTAGCTCATCACTAAAATGCATCACTAATATTTATTTTTATATGGTAATCTATAAAATCCAGATATTATGAGAAAAAGCAACACAAACTCTAAAATATGTACAGTAAATAAATATCCTCAAAATATTTCCAGTTAATATCTTGCTGGCTGCTAATGGATTCTGAGCTCTTCTGATTTGTGAAGACTACAGAACAGTAGCTCCTGGACAATTTACAATTCAAGTAGAGAAGGGTTTATTTCATTTGCAAAAATGATGGGAAGGTGAGGCATATAAAGCCCATCTGAGATAGATTCCTCTCTCTAGGCATTTCTACACTGCTTGTCTAAAGTGCATAAGCCAGCTAGAAATGTGCCAATTTCAGAAACCCCTTTTCCATCCCCTCACTCTATTTATATCCTGGTAATGGCCTAGTATTCTATCTGGATAATGGTTTCCATAGCTTTTGTGGTTGGTGGATTATTTTGTTTCTTTACCTATCCTTGTAAAAGTTGAAGGGGAAAAAAAGAAAATACCACAACCGTTTTTTCTGTCATTTGAATACAAGGGGCAAATGACAGAATTCCTGTTAACATCACTTGATTAAAGCAACTTGGAAACAAAGATAGGTTCATGGTTTCATTGGTCCATCAGTCACTTTGTAAAGAAAGAACTAATAGGTGAAGCCAATAGCATCACTTGAACTGAGATAGGTCAGAAAGATACTTTTAACTCAGAACAGAAGGAAAAAAAACCAGGCAGAAGTTACCTCCCTGGTGGACTGAGTGCAGGAAGAGTACAAAAGAGCATGTTTCTGCTTTGAGATACTCTCAATTAGCCCATGCTTTTGTTGGGTCAACCTTGTGCAGATCAGCCCTTTGTTGTGAGAACTACCTGTAGAAAAAAAATTCTTGAAGCTTAATGTGGATGTGGGGAAATCTATTGGCACTTCATGAATAAATAACTAATTTATTATAAATAATACAAATTTAGTTATAGGTTAATTGGAAACAGAGAAGACATTCCTTCCTAGTGTAAAGTATTTTTATCATATAATGAAGTTATGATTTTTGACCTAAGCTTTTACAAAGTGTTAGGATCATGTTAACAAATATGTTTCATAGCCATTAATTAATCAAATGACTGATACATTAATTGTAAGAACTGGCCTTAGCTACTCCCTCAGGAAACAATTGGTGATCAAAAGAAACTTTTACTGAGAGAAAGTGATTGCAGGGAAGTCAGGCGGAATTGAAGTTCCTGTGGAAAGCAATAAGCTATTCTTCCCAATTCAAACCCCATCCTCCCCTTCACCAGTACACCAATAGCCAATACAATACCTTGATAGCAGTCCATCCCCAGGATGCAGCAACCTTGGTGTCAAGCTGGAACCAGCTGGGAGGAAGCCCATCTGTCTTCAAGATAGCCCTTCCTCCCCTAAATCCTAGGCTGTTACAGCAAAAGTGAAAGCATGCAGAACATGCAACCCTGATAGCCTCCCCCTGCCCCTCCATCAGAATGGCAGCATCCCAACAGGGGACCTGACATTAATATAGGTGGAAACTTATAAAACTTAGAGTACTATTACTGTTTCCTTACCAGTTGGTTTTGTTTTGGGCTGAATGCTTCTACGTGTTGTTGAAAGTCGTGCTCCATGACGGCTGTGAGGTTCAGTTTGGGTTTTCTGGCGTGATAAAAGAGGCCTCCTTAGCTAGAAAGCATGGATGCAATTGAATTAGATAAGGAAATTCTGAGATTTGCAAATACTTACATCAGTATTTTCCTCCCGTCTATTCATATCATGCCCTAATTCAGAAATCATTCTAGTTTCAGAAAGTCCACAAGATTCCTTAAAATCTCTTAACAAAGTCCCTTAACAAGTTACATTGACTTTTTTCATCCAATTGTGTACAACCTTGTTCTGAACTCACCTGTCTTAGACCTCTTTTTCTCCCTAATGGTTGCTGAAGAAGGAGATTGTGGTGTCCAGGTTCACTCTGCACACTTGCTACCCTGTGTAAGTGTCAAGAATATGAGCATGACCACAGAATAACACAGACCAGAGAAAGGTTTTCTTTGCAAATATTGTTAAACAGTAATGGCAACAGTCACTTCAAAGATACAGTACCATCTTTGAAGGTTACGAGATACTATTTAAGTTATATAGGAAGAGTTATGGCACTGAAGAGCCTATCATTGTCCGAAGTTTGTTTTTAGTCAAGGAATGATGCGTTCCATTCCACAATTTTCCCCTTTCTTTGACATAACAAATCAAAGGAAGGACAATAATGAGGATGCCATTTTAAAGCCTTAGCTTTAAACAATATATTGCAAATGTTAAATATTAAAGTGAAACATATTTTCTTTGTTAATTAGATTTGATAGGCATGGCATCGTTTTTTAATAATTGGATTTCAATACACAACAAAATGAATGATGAGCACAGTTGACAAACGTTTAATTTACAGCATTGGCACAGAACTTAGGGAAAAGGTTACCACACTGAACATATACTTGCAATTTCAACTCACATTAAATAAGCACACTTCAGAAAAAGGAATTGGGATTTATTTATTTATGTATCATCTTATTTATATCCCACTTTTAAACTTTGTGAAGGAATTACAGAGGTTATGGGGTTTCCAAAAACGTCCCCTAAATAGTGAAGTCCTAAACTATATAGAGCTTTCACGATCAATACCAATACAAATTAGGCACAAAAAGCAATTGGCATTTTTGGATTCTTTAAAAAATAGATGTACCAAATTATAAAAGGAGTCTGTATACTATCATAATGAATTAGGCAAGAATATCTTACTACAGCAATTATTTTTAATCTGCGTGCATATTAAAAACCAGATCCCTTAATCTATTTGCTTTCTTACTAGCATTTTAGTGGAAGATACTGATACTAGGATGACAACCAATTCCTAACCTCATAGTAAACCAGAAGATTGCTTTTTAGTGGCTAAGTGCATATCACTCAACCTTTACATATGCCATAGTAAGCCTATATACAAAATTAACATTCTTCACAACAAATTCATATGATGGTATGCATTATTTTATGCTTTTGGCCTCTTTAAACTATCTCTCCCTATTTGTAATGTAAAAAATTTAATAAGTGACATTAACAACATCTATAGACTATGCAAAAGAAACAGTCAACCAGCCCTTGAAGAGAAAAAGACTCCAGCACTCCTCCACCAGTAATCAGCTCTCTGATCAGCATAGATTAACTACAAGGTCAACTTCAGGTCGACAATCAAGTAAGCAATACTCCAATTAATCAAAAATTGTTTATATTTGCTCTCCTGACTAATTCTAGTACTGCCCACAATTCCACAGACGGTTGGAATGGGAAAACATATTGATACTGATATATCTGATGATTAATTGTCATGATGTGAATTTGAATGAACTTGAAATGCAAATAATTTAATACATAAACTGGCTAAGTGGTATGATTCTTTTTCTACACCAGAGCTGAACCTGAAAACCAGCTATGAATAGTGGAAAACTGCTCCTGTTCCACTCTATTAAAACCTTAACCGGACTAACAACTCCTCCTTATGACAGTGCAAATGACTGTCACTTGGTATTTTCCCAAGCTTAAGTTTCTAAGGAAGACAAGTTATTTATAAGAGAGCAGTTTCATAGCCAGGCACCAAACTGTGAAAAATTCCACACAACTACACTTATAGGAGATTATCAAACTAGTGTTATATAGTAGAACCATACCTTCAGATATTCAGATTCAATCACTGAGTGGTCTTTGCAAGCTACTGCTTTGTTTTGTTTTTAAATTGAATTTAAGCAGATAGTAGTATAATAAATTATGCTAAGAATAACAATAATATAAGGATGCTCAGTTGAATATATCCTTAGGTGCTGCTCCATACATAAGCCATTCCAATGGAAACATAGAGAGCCCTTTATATTGTATTTTTAATTTTCCTAGCATTATCAACTTTCAAACAAGTTTAGAGGGAATAGATTTTTGTGTAGAAAAAAATTCCTCCAGCTAATTCTACCCAATCCAGATGAAATAAATAAATTATTTTGTTATCTATTTGCTCTCTTTCGTTTAACATGTCAATATTAATGTTTTAAAATTCTCAGCAGGTTATTTCATTTTAAAAATTGAAAGATGGAAAGCAAACATATGCAGCCTAGTAAGTGATCACCTTCTATATAAGTGGGGGGGGGGTACTATTCCTAGGCATATTGACTTAATAATACAATAAAATATTACTAATTTATAAGTATTAAGTACTTTTTATTATTTGGTGATCTATGCAATGTCTACTATTTCTTGATGGTAAAAAAAATCAATTCTAATTAATCCTATGCATGTTGTCCACTGTATAGAAAAAGTAGTTCGTATTTATTTTGAGTTAAGTTGCCTTTGGAAAAAAAAAAACTTCAAATGCAATCCTACCTATTGGATTTCACAGAAATAATATAGCAGTTACAAAGTAAATAAATTCACTATCATAATCTCCTGCACAAAGTTACTTGTTAAAAATATATTTTTCAGATTTATTCCCAAATTTTGACAGCCCTATTATTTCTGGAACACCTTACATATTTGTTCAGAAAGATATGCTACTGAAGTCAATGGTGGCTTCAGATAAGTTTATTTTATTTCATTTTTTCATTTAATACTTGTTCAGACATGTTTGGTTCAGATTTTAAATTCCTACTTTCTATACACAAAAGTGTATTTTTCTCTCCCACATATGTTTTCACATCATGATCAAAAGATTGATTCATGTGGCTGGGACAACTTAACATAAATACATAGATCTTTGTGAATTGTAAGAATAATCAATGTGGCAAACCCAATGATATGTAATCTCCTGTTTTTAATATCTAAAAACATTGACAAATTAAAGCAAAGAAGTAATTCCCAATAATCCCACTTAATATTGCCTGACTGATTGAGTATTAAAGAAGGCAGCAGTCGTCTTTAATACTCGATCACAGCTGATACAATTTTCTATAATAGTTTTCTATGGGTAAAAATAGGAGTCTTCCTAGATATAGTGGATCAGTTGAGAGGCATTAGCACAGTAAAACAGTAACTATGATTCAAATGACTGAACTGAATGTTAAAGGCGCAGTCATCCCATTATATCTTAAAAATAATAAACTTTAAAGGCATCGTGTCTCTCTCATTTCTTGCACAAGGAGGGTATTTTAATTTCAAAGAAAACATTGCCAAATGTCAAATATCAAGAAAACATTTCCTTTTTTCGCTAGGGAAATAGGTTAAGGTTGAAGCTATAATCACAATAAGGATATTACACTAATCAATTACATCCTCTTATTTCTGCAATCTCTCTTTAGTAGCCAGAAGCATTACATTTATAACTAGTTACAGACCAAAAAAAAAGGAACAAGAACTGAAAATAAGGTTCCTGGGGGAGGGGGGTGTTTCCCCTTCACTTTCTTGAGAATAAATAATTACCTTCCTTAGAAGGTGAAAGTAAAATCCAGATAATCCACTTTCATACAGGTAGTCCTCAATTTACAACTGTAATGGACCCTGACCATCATGGTCGTAAGTCTTGATAGTCATTAAGTGAATACCCCAGTTAAGCAAACACTGTGGTTATTAATAACACAATGGTTTGCCATGGGTGTGATTTTGTTGAAAATAGGAACTAAATGGCAGTTTTTGGCATAATTTGTCCTAATGTGGTCACGGGTCTATGGGACCCTGCAAATGGCTGTAAATAGGCCACGTTGCCAAATTGGAACTTTGAATCTGAGTTGTAAGTAACCCCAAGGTAGAACTGGTGGAACTGATAGTGGATTGAGGACTAGCTGTAATATAAAGAACATTGTAATCAAGCCATTTACAAAAAGAGCTGATATAATTCTGACAAGCACAAACTGCTAACTCTGTACAACCATATCATTATGATTAATCTATATGGACACTAACCAAATGCATATACAAGATTAACATAGTAGGAACAAATTGAAGGAGCATCTTTATTTTTAAAAGCCTCCAGCATGTACTTGAAATATATTTGTTAGTAATGGGTGATAAATGTTTCATATATTCCTATGGTCAAAAATACAATGAGAATGAGAGAAGAAGAGAACTGCTCCAACAGATAATCTAGATGGTTTGGCAGCTTTGCTCCACGCTGCTTTTTGAATTCTACTTTGCCAATGAAGGTTGAGCCAGAGCTTACAGCTTGCTCAAGGTTGCTACACCTTTGTCTTGCAGGCCTAACCATCAGTGAAGAACAAGAAACTGAAATGGAGGAAAAAAGAATTGGGATGGAAGAAAGACAGTGAAGACAGGGAGTAGATTGTTCCCAGCACAGACACCGACATACAGTAGGGTAAACACGGTACCTAGAGAGGATGCCCTCAGCGGCCAGGCCCTGGGAGTCATCGAGGACATTGGGTTCACTGCAGGATGGGCAAGGAGGTGAAGCATTTAAGGAAGAAAATACGTTTTTAAAGCATGCAATTGTCTCTGTGTTTAAAGAAATTAAGTATCAGAAGGATAGTAAAGAAAATAAAGGAGAGCAAATTGGCCTCAACACTAATTCACTGAAGAGAAGCAAATAAAAAACTGAAAGACGAGTTTTCCTCCAGTCTAAAGAGCTTCCTGCATAGAGAAGATGTGATGCGATGAATCTCCACATTTACACAATACATTTGGAGGCTAACTTCCATCTAGTCTCAGTGAAAAATACAAATTCACAGTAGTAAACCATATTTCTTTTCATAGGCATAAACAGGCATTTGAGCTTCCCATTTTCCTCTACTTCCCAGCCATTGAACTGAACTACTGAGGTGGGAGATGCTAAAAAGACTTATTTGGAGAGGATATATGGAGTATGACACTTATCCAACCCTAGAGCTTAGAAGAACTTCCAGTCTTCTGATCTCCCAACTGTATATTTGGAAAGATAATTAAAATATCCTCAGTAGCAGACAAGTCAATGCTCTCTTATGATGATGGGATCTTCGAGCCATCCAGCAATCGAAACAAGTCATCTGCTGTTTCATAACATTAGTCATATAACTTTGGGAATATTATGCCCCAAACTGCAATGCTACCTTTTTTTTCTGGTATGTAATACAATGGCACATTGCAATTAAAGTAGTTACAAAAAATGTTCAAACCTTATCTATTTCACTTCTCAGTTGTTGGGAATCAAAAACTCTTTAATTAAACTGATAAATGCTTGTAATTCTATTGATTCCCCCCACCCCAATATGATCAGGAAAATGTTTTTTCAGCTTATAAGTTGAAGATATAGCAGAATTTTACTGGTTTTTTAAAAATATTAAAGGCAAGATAAATAAATTTCTTTTGTGTTAAAGCCAAAATTATTTGAAAAAAATTGACAACTGCTAGCAGTGTTAGTAGATTTGACTTGGAAGAGGCCTCCAGAAAGCAAGGAGCAGCTTTCTGTGACTAATTATAGTAGACATAGATGAGGAACAGAAGATCTTTGGCTCTTCTGTGATATTTTTAAAACTGTAATAAAATTGTTTTTAAACAATGAGAAAAGCTGCAGGATGGGCAAGGAGGCAAGAGCCTATAGAGTGAATGCAGACCAATTTGTTTTCCAATTGGTAGCCTAGATTTATAAAGTTTTATCTCCTGTGTTGTGTTTTCACTGTCCAGACTTATCTAAGAAAAAACTACCTCAGCACTGTTAGGTATATATTACCAGATTAAATCTATGTCAGTTAGTTACCATAATTAGGTTTGGGGTAGGTGGGTTTACAGGAATCTCTAATACTTGCAAAATGATTGTGAATATAAATCATTGCAATCCAAAGTTGTTGCTTTACTAGTTTGTGTACAACTATTCCTGTATTCCTCCATTTCTGTTTGTCTCTGCCTTTCATAAGGATATTTTCAAAGATTTATTACAAGAATAAATTTGCTTGGAAGGCAGTTTGTTCAATGTGGAATTATAGAAATAGTCCAGCCATTTATAGATCTCGCCTCCAAACCAAATATGTTTGCTTTTGGTTTTTAATAGTGCATCTTAGGCAGAGATATGTTTCAGCACTAGGCTTCTAAACCTAATAAGTCATGGAAAAGCAACATTAACTAAAACAGCTCTTTTTGCAGTTGGTGAGAACTACCTAAGAAAGCCTGAATTTTAAAAATGAGAATAACTAAATCTCTTTTGCAAACCCTTGTTAAAAGCCAGGACTGCATCTTCACCCCAACATCTCTGATTTACAAGCTATATTACATCTTTGTAATTTTTGTTCTTGGGAGAAATATCAGGAAATGAAAAGTAGGCCATTTTGTTACCTTTGACTGGGTAACATCCCCACTTCAGGCTGAGGTGCAGATATGCTGGAGAGATGGCTGGAGAATCGCCTCCTCCCAATGGTACCCATAAGGTATGCTTCCTGTTCACTTACCACACTGGGCATGCTCACTGAATCATCTGAAAGGATTACAGAAGGAAGAATGAAAATGCTTCATTTGGGGCTTCAAGGGTCAGTCATAGCTGCCAAGACTCAAGAGGCACTCTCCATCTCTCTTATAACTTGCCATGTATTTAGCATCTAGGCTGAGCTTGGTTTGTTGTTTGTAGACGTTTTGTTACTGAACTAGGAAACATCATCAATAAGTGAGTGTAATGTCTGCATCCTGTTTATAATTGCTTGTCCTGCCAGCTTTGGCAGATGTGTGTGTGAGAGAATAAAAACTCTTTCTCCTTTTCTCCCTGAGCCTAAGGCAATATACATAGAGTCTCCCCTAATGATTCCCAGACAACACCATTATGGGTTAGGCGATGTTAAGACTAGCCCCAGGTTTTCATGTTTGTTGAATGGAGACATAAACTTGAGTCTCCTTGGCTGATGTCAACTCCTTAATCCTTATTTTACTATAGCTCCAAAAGCCTTCCTAATTAATTCAAAATCCAGAAAGACTTCAGAAAGAAAAGAAATGGTAAAAATACATCAGAAAAAAATGATTATTTGATGCTTTTTAAACTTAATTTAAGGTAATTTAAGAATATATACCAAACAAGATCAGATGGTATAGGTAGTCCTTGATTTAGAACAGTTAATTTAGTAATCGTTTGAAGTTACAATGGCAATGAAAAAAGTAACTTATGACCGTTTCTCACACTTATGACTGTTGGTGCAACCCCATGATCATGTGATCATAATTCAGATGTTTGGCAAGTGACTCATATTTACAACGTTTCAGTGTCCTGGGGTCATGTGATCCCCTTTTGTGACCTACTGACAAGCAAAATCAATGGGGAAGCCCAATTCACTTAATAACCCTATTACTAATTTAATGCAGTGATTCATTTAACAATGGTGGCAAGAAAGATAATAAAATGGGGCAAAATTCACAACAAATGTCTCTCAGGAACAGAAATGTTGGGCTCAATTGTGATCGTAGTCAAGGAGTCCTTGTATATGGACAAACACTTACTTGGGCCAGTTACCTAAAGAATGAAGAGTCATGGTCTGATTTAAGGAAAAGAGTTGATGTATGTGAATGGACTACAGAACTCCTTTGATTCCCACCATCCTGTATCTTAATGCCCTGGAATCCCTGTCCCCAGCTCTTGTCTTTTAGTTAGATTTACAGGAGCTCAATGGTGGGAAAAGTTCTATCCAAAGAAAAATAAGCAGGAAGTCTGCTGCCAAGGGAAATACAGGATGAGAGTTAACACTCCAGTTCAGCATTAAGATTCCTGACTGAGAAGGAGGCTGAATTGCAAGGCCAAAATGTGTACTACACATAATCTTCAACAAGACCATCATTGGGACAGGAATTTCTGTTGTAACCTAATTCTACAGCTATTTTCATAATGGCTGTTTAATTATAGTTGTTAAACCAATTACATGGTTATTAAGGAGATCCAGCTTCCCTAATGAGTTTTTTTGGATGGAAATTGGCAAAAAAGGTCACAAATTGCAAACAAATGTGACTGCAGACATCGCAGCCAGCCATAAATGTGAGCCGGTTCCCAAGCATCCAAATTGCAATCACATGATTTGTGGGGGGGTGTGGGGGGGGGGGGGGTGATCATAAGAGTGGGTAAAAATCGGAAGTCACTTTTTTCAAGGTTATTATAACTGTATCAGAGTCAATTGGATGGAGATGGGCAACCACAGATATTAATGAAATAAATCAAATCATGTGTAAGTTAGTGAATACTTACTTTCCTCATCTTCTTCATCTGTCCTGCTTAAAGTATCCTGGGAGGCTTGCTGAGAAGGCTCACTATCCTGTTCCCAAACGGTTCCAGTGCCAGTATTGGAGCGGGACATAGTGGCAAGGCTCAGTCGATAAGCAGAGGTGGAGGTTCCCACAGTGCTGATGGAGGTCTTCCCTTGATAAGCTAAAACACGAGGGACAATTATGCTGGTGAAATAATGTTATCAAAGCAAAAGGAAAGGCATATGACTCTGAGCCATCAGCTGAAGAGTGTGAAGAATTAACAGTGTGGATAAAGAAAGGAGCAACTTTCTTTTGAATGCACTTGGTTTAATTTCATGCTCCTATGAAATAACAAGAAACATTTCATCATGCTTAAGGTTGCCTCATTGGAAATTATAACCACTTTTAACCATCACACATTTTTCTCCCAGTGTCATAAATTAAACTCTATTTTTAGTAAACAATCTCTCAATCACAATCACAATTCAAGTTTACAACTGCTTATAATTTTGAATGAGGATTTCTACATTATTTATCAACATTCAGATTTCTCATTCTATAATATGTGTTTGATGAGAAGAAAAAGCATGTGGTGTTCAGCCTGATGCTGGTATTGATGCCCTGTTTCCTGTTTCCTCATCTTCAGCCTCCCTTTTCCACCAGTGTCCTCACCTGATCCACTATGCACCGCCTCCTTGAGGATCTTCAGTTCATTATTGAATTCTGCAATGAGAGAGCTCTTACAGAGAGGGCGGGGGATGAAGCGTCGCTCCAGCTGGTCAGCAATGTGTTGTCGGGCAGTTAGTTCCTCATGATTCTCAGCCGGCTGCGCTAGCAACTGAGGATGACAATGGCAGGGAACAGCCATGAAGACTGGGACATTTTCCTTGCTATTAATGCACATACAAAACAACTATTCTCAGCCATTTATCATGAGGCCTGTCTTTTACAAATCCAGAGTGAATTAGGCATATCAATTTGCAAACCAATACTTTTGAAACTGAATTTTTGGATTTGAGGGGGTTTGTTTGCAAAAGCACCTTATTGCAAAGAAATGTCTTGTCCCTATCGGAACAATAATAAATCCCGTATATCATTTCAAAACAAATTCTGACTAATAGCATAGTGAATTACCTTGCATTGAATAAAAGGTCGAAGAAGTACAAAAATAGGAATTCGAGTGCGTACAATGAAATCCAGGAAATCCCATAGGGCCAGCCCTCCAACTTTTCGCAAAGCCATTTCTTTGACTTGCAGACTTAGCCAATACCATTGGCTACCAAGCTGCCGCTCAAAACAAACAAGGATCACCTTCAAAGCTAAAAAATGAGACAAATAAGTCCCAAAAATTAAACAACAGTATAGTGATAACAACCCATGCATACTTGCACATTCAAGATTTGGAATAGAGTATTTTTGGGAGGAAAACATTGTCATCCTGTCAGCTTGATCTCAATTTTCATTGCCAGATAGAAATTCTTACTCACCCAAGTAGGCTGCTTGACTAGTGGATTCAGCTAGCCCTTCCTTACGCAGGTCCTTTCCTGCATCTCCTGGAGTGGAGCAGTGGGCAGGGGAACTCTCCAGCATGAAGTTCTTACTACGTGAAGTGCTAATAATTCGAGGTGGCAGTAAAATGTTAATGACTGTCTGGAGCAGCAGGAGAACTTCAGGCTGCTCCAGCCAAGGGCTGTCTGCATGATATCAAAAGGAAAAGACAAAGAGCAGATCAGGCGTTGATTCCTATGCGAGATTCAAACACCACATGATGACACATAAATGTCTGTAAACCACAATCAGTTTCCCTACCTTTTCCTTCTGTAAGCGAAAGACAGAATTATTCAAGAACAATCACAACAAAACAAGACAAAGGAATCATGCTCGTTCTTGGCATTCCTATAATATATTATATTTGGTTTTGATTTTTAAGAATTGAGGCTCATTCTGAACTTCACCGTATTCTCTCTGGGCTTGCTAACCAAACAGACGTATACAGGCCTTAGCCCTAAGGACTAAGCCGTACCCTCCCACACAAAGTGTCAGGTGGCAGATCAGAGCCCAGCCGAAAGTGTGAATGAAACCTTTGGAACAAAATCTGGTGCACTGCAGACATGATCATGTTAAATAAGAGAGTTTAAACCATACAGGGTAGCTTCTATAGAAGCTGTGTGTTTTGCTTCTTTGCCCCCATTTTTTCTTACATATAGGTGACTTTTTGCTTTGTCCGGCCTGCTCTTTCATTGTGGTGATTTCAAAAAGGGGAGTTCCTCTGTCAAAGATTTTAATTCAGAAAACACAGCTGAAATGAGAGAAGGACACTACAACACACCAATGTTCTCATCCGAGTCCTCCACAAACGCTACAGACAATACATCAGAAAGAATGCTTGTACCAAAAGAAACATGGAGGTATAACAATGCACAAAATTGCTGTTTCAGAGAGGCAGGCAGGAGGGGGGAAACAAAATATTCTTTCTGTTAATCAGACCTTTGCTTCCTGATCCTACTGTGAGCACAAATGGAATCAGTAGATTTAAAAGCATCCCTTCCCTTCTCTCCTGATTGGTGAATGGGGAGATCACATGGCTTAATGGAAAATCTTCTTTTAAAGCCTGTGCAGTGATAATAAGAAAATATTAAATATTAATTAAAACTGATAGATTAAAACAGCATTTTTTTAAAAAAATGGATCCACAGATACTTGGTTCACTCAATATATTACAGGATAGGTTCAACACTTTAGATGTTTAGCTTCAACACAATCAATTGGTTAAACATTCAAGATTTGGGGCTCATTGACCTATTTGTTTTAGTCTAAATGATGCAGATAGTATACTGATTTTTACCTGTGCCAACTCAACCCAAAAGTTCTGAAATAAAAAAAAATCTAGAAAAAATACAAGGAAAAGTATTTCAGTCATTTTTAAGAATTCACTACATCTCTCTGAAAATGTACATTTGGAAGACCATACCTATCATTTTATTTTGATCCTGATTCTGCCAAATGCCAAAGATTGAACAGATAGGGAACCGGAGTAGAAAGCCTACATCTGGAAAAAAATGTCATATCTTCTTCCTTCTCACCTTACTTTAGTATCAATGACGAACTAATCCCTCCCCACAAACAAAGCACAAAATTTGTATTTTCCAAATAGGAGCAATGCTATGCAGCATCCCAAGTTACTCCACAGAGTTGAGGCTATTAAAAGAGTATACCTGATAATGAACAATTTTAAAAATCAATAATAGATGTAAATCCCAAATTATCTTCATCTATTTGACAGAAATACTTAATATTTAAGTAATTGAAAGGATAAAAGATGGAGGGAAAGAGAGAGAGAGAAGCTGTCAATTAAGTTCTGGAAATCTGGGACAGTAAATTGATAAGAAATATCTTCTAGAATTAATGAATGGGTTTGCAAACTGGAAATTATATAAAATACTTCAGAGGACAGAATGTAAAATACCTGATCTTCAGATTCATATAAAGCACTTCTGTGAAATTAGCTTTAGCTTTTCAAGTTCACAACCTACAAAACATTTATTGCTTCAGCACTTTTGCAGCTCTTATTATCCATCTAAGAAGCAAAAATAAATAATGCTATTCTACATTGTCAGGAAATATAGTTGTCGCTCATGTCAGGTCTTTGGTTGGTTTCAATCTGCACAATTCCAATGTGACTCAATGGAATTATGCTAAATTGACACCCAACAAAGACTTGGAGAGTTGCTAAGTGCTATGTTATGAAACTTCAGCATTAAGTAAGGGGAAGTATGAACTTTGCCTCACAGTTTTTGCCCAGCTTTCGCAGAAAACGAAAGAACACCAGTGAACTGGTGTCTCAACCACATAAGAAGCAAAGCCTGTCTAACAGGCAAGGCAGTCACACCTGAATCTGCAATGCTACAAGCCGGACAACAGCTGTGCTGAAGGGTAGAGGTGGCGAGAGATAAGGGCTGAGATGAAGAAGGGGTAATCCATCGGCCACACTGGAAGGTCCTACTACTCCCATCACCTGCAATACAAACACAGCATATCACCTTGACCAACTATTTCAATTCCATCCATGCCATACCCTCCAATGTTAATGAGGTACACACTTCAGATAGCGCAAGACTAGGATGTTCAGTGACCTCCACGTGCCTTGCGGTAGCTGGGGTCAAAAGGGGAATGGAGTGGTTCTAGCAGGAGATGGATGGGAAGGAAAAGGCGCTACTACAGGGTTAGCAGGAGGACTGGACGGAAGGCATAAGGAAAATCAGCATAGTTAAGAATGTACCCAGTACTAGCCCTGAATAACCAGCACTGTACTGGTAGAATAGGTGAGATTGGAGGGTATGCCATGTAGTTACTGTACTCAATGGAAACATGTACTTGAAATCATCAATATTGTACTAGTTGGCTTGAGTTATTATCTCCTTATGTCAGGGTAATGTCCTGAGTCTGATCCAGATCCAGTTTAACACAATATTCAGACTTCTTTGTATATAATGTTTATATAATGTTCAGATTCTTCTTTTGTATAAGAATTAAACTTGCATGGGGATAGGGGAAGGATTTTGATGTATGTACTATGGGTAAGATTTTAACATAGAATGTATGCCAAAAATAGTTTCATGCCGTGACAAAGGACCTCTCAAAACAAAAACAAAAATACATACTCTACTAACAAACAGTTTAATGGCTACTCAAAACAATTGAAACCTATATTGTGACCTAATTGCTTGGTGTAAGTGTAGGATCTTTTTCCAGGAATTTGATAGTGATTTCTTAAGTTTTTGGCTTGAACATGTGTGTGCATAGAAGGGGAATTCAAAAGTTGTAAAAGCAGCATAAAGGGTTCTGATTCTTTTTTAGTTGAATCACATGCATATGGCATATGATAAAAATGGCACGGTTTCAGTAACATGATCCTGGGCATCATTTTGCCACAACTACAAGATCCTGGGCACTTTTTGACATCTCCTCCACCCAAGACTTTAGCTAACACAAGGATCTTGTTCTGGTCAATTTTAAATGCTGGATTAATTATTAATATTGTTTGGAGATGCTCATTTGTATTGAAGCACTCGTTTCTTCCGGTGTGCTTTCCATCAGTTCTGTTTGTATTTCAATAACTAGATCTTACAAAGGAAGATCTTAGAAAAGAAAGCAACACTTTCATTTTCATATCCACTAATTTCTTTTTTTAATTATTTTTTTACTAGGTTTATAGATCACCCAACCCCCTAACAATTCTGGGCAAAGGATAACAATAAGTAGCACCATAAGAAGAAATAAAACAATACAATAACAAACAAGAACAAAGAAATAAAAGATAGGCAGGTGGACAGGAGAAATAACAAGCCCACCCAACCTAAAAGGGGGTTCAGTCACACTCACCAAAGGCTTGGACAAAAAAGTCAGGTCTTCAAAACAATAACAGGGACATGGGCAATCCTATTTCAGGGAGAATCTTATTCCAGTGGGCAGACACCTTGTGATAATTTCCAAGCTATTTAGAGTAGAGCTAAAAGATATGTGCTTTATAAACATCTCTTCTTGCATCCCCAGAAGGGGTGGGTTTGGAAAAACTGACCTGATTTATTTAAAAGCTTGGACGAATGAAGGCTCAAAATGGGAAACAACACTGCACTCTTTAACACATCATTTCATCCCTAAGATTGCCCAACTTGGATCTTGGGACATTCAGTTCTTGAATTTAATTGTTGATATGTGCCACAAATCTCACTATGATCTGAGCTGATGAAAGTTGTATACTCTTGACTCAGAGCATAATAAAGTTACTGGTGTATCAGACCAAAGGTCAGTATAGTTCAACATCTTGTTTTTACTGTTTGTCTGACTTCAGCTGAGTATCCTGAATTTCCTGCATTTTACGATTCTCCAGACTGTAATCAAAATCATTTCAAAAGATCAATGAAAATGCCAACTAACTTAAACCAGCACTGTATATAGGGAACCTATTCCAATTTATTAGCTTTCATTTTAACCTTATAAAAATTCAATATTTTTATCCATTGAATTTCTACTTAAAAGACAGTTATTGTTACATTAAATATTCTAGCTTCTTTCATTTCTTTTATTGAAGAAGTATCACACTCGTGAAATATTTATCTATTGTTGAATTGTCTTTCAAGTCAGCTGAAATTATATCAGTTTTATGCATGTCAAGGGTACACCAGGTCAAACTGATATTCCTTAATGCAATCTAGAAACATCCATGTTAAAGAGTCAGAAGGATCTGAACATCATACAAAGACAAAACAAACTTTCTTTAAACTATGAATGTTATAAATGGCAAAACAATTTCATTCTAATAATTTGTTGAGTTAAGAGTTAATGTCCTTTAGCATTATTTTTACAAGGTGAGGCTGAATAATGTCTTTAGGGTCCCACACCTCTTTCCGACTCCTCTGCCAGGTGTATGCAGGCGTGTGCAGTATCTACCACCCCACTCTCCAACTTGCAGCCCTCAACTCTCAGCGCAACATGCAGAAGTGGATTTTCAGAGTGGTGCGTAGAAAGTAGCCAAAACCAGTCATTGGACTATGGGTTTCTTTTTCATCCTCTCCCCATGCACCACTTTGAAAATGTACTTCATTATGTCTGGTGTTATTCAAGGAAGTTCTTTCTAGGAGTGCTGAACAGGGAGTTTGAATTGTAGAAGGGAGCTTGGCAAATGTGTAGGAGATTGCCATTTTATTTACTTACCAGATTGACACAGACATTGATCAATGACCTAAGATGAGGCAGGAAGGATATGATTGGCTGCCTCTGAAGTGTCAAACAAACCCCTTCAATCAAATTGCTGGCTGGCTCCCATTCAACCTGTCTCCTAGAACACAACGGTAGATGGCATTAAATGGTTAGCCTAGAAAAAGGTGACTGAGAAATAGGAACACCAAGGAAAGTTCAAGATAAAGATCTCAGATGGCAATAACCTGTATCTCAGTGTGATCATTTTACTTGTTACTGGATAGTGGAATAAAAAACACTGTAGAAAAAAGTGACCCTGTAAAATGATGAAATAACCAGCAAAACATAAATGAGTGAGGAAAAAATAAACATGGTCATATCACATTCCTTACTTTTATAAAGCCTTGCAAATGAAGCAAATTTCTAATGTCTAGGAGATAAGTGTTTACAATTAGCCTTTCTATACTGAGAAAAGCTCTGAATATTCTGAGAAATTCAATTCAAGGTGTACAGGTTTTATTCTCTCAACAATATAACTGTTTATAATAAATAATTCAACTCCAAGCTCTTTGAGACTCAAAACAGACTTTCTCATTTGTTCATAGCAGGATATTTTTTAAATTTGTTGAATTACTTGCATGCTACCAAAGACCCATGGATTCAGTGGTTGCATGTGGTTGTGCATCACTTCAATCTCTTTAGGTCACCCAAGAGAATACAGTACAGTTCTTCATTGAATACTGATGGATACCTTGGCTGAATGATCCATGATTTACTTCTGCTTTATTTAAAATATTAGCAAAGAATGTGCAGAGAAACAGTATATGAAAATGAATTTAGAATAATTGGTCCAGCTCTTAAGCACTTTACCTATATTTGCTTTCTGAAACATAGATCTAAATTCTTTTCTCTTTGGAAAAAAATGATGATGAATTTTACTTAGCCGGGAAAAGAGAACAGATATCCTATGGAATTTTGAAATATTTACCTTAAAATTCAGCAAATTCTTTACCATTTGTACACGTGTTGGCTACAGATATTCAACATACTAGATTAGACAAGAGTATGGGATTATCACTGGATGAAGAATCATAAAATGCATTCCCTTACAGGGTAGTTTTAAAATGGAAAGTAGCCTGAGAACACTGTATGAGTGTGATGCAAAATATTTTTTCTCCAGGGATGATAACGTGGCAAATTCCAT
Source organism: Tropidonophis doriae (assembly GCA_026931265.2). Lineage (NCBI taxonomy): Eukaryota > Metazoa > Chordata > Lepidosauria > Squamata > Natricidae > Tropidonophis > Tropidonophis doriae. Next base: position 1,558 of record JAPKID020000094.1, on the reverse strand, counting down.
AGGACATTTCTGGAAACATTCATAAATTTGTAAGATCAATGTGGTATTTGTGATATCCTACAAATAAATTAATACCCCACCATTTTGTGAATGCCAAGACAATATTAGTGTTTCATATCCAGTGATATGAAGAGAAAACATCATTACACTTGCTTTTATATTACAATTTTAACCCTTGTTCACCAGTAGTTGAATTCCTTTTCATATCAATGCTTAAAAAGAAGTCAGGAAATTGACAGAATTAAAAATCTGTTTATTTGTTCTAGAATTCATTCATGTAGCTACCATTCTGAGATCAAGCTGATCATAAAGAAAAATGAAAGGTTTGCTAATAGATTTGGAAATAGAGACGAATCTAAAATTCTCCAAGGAACTTTCATAGAAACATTAATGTGGAATTGACCATGAAGAGCAATAGTGATAAGAAATTGCAAACAAGGTTATCCTGGACAAAGCATAGGCAGTTAAGATCTCATGCATATTCAAGTTTGTGCGGGCTGAAAAGAAGGAAGACTCAGTCTGATGCTTATTTTTAAGCCAAGTTTTATGAAGCCATAAAACTGCCATAAAACTACCTGCCCCGAGCAAATATCTGTATATCTCAGTCCTTTCCTATGATAAAAAAAAATAGTTATAGTGAGCAGATTTACTGAATTGGCAATTAGAAATTACGTTTGTCCTGCTAATGAGACAACATTTTCTAAAAGTAGAGAGGCAATGAACAATTTAAAAATTTCCAAGGGCTGGAAAATTTATTTAGAATTAAACAGGCAGCAAGCAAGAATATGAAACTATTTCTGTCAACAATTTATTTTGGCCTTTGAAAAGGTTTTCAGGAAATAAAATTAGAAAAAAGAATGTTTATTTTACTTAATATTCAAAGACCAAAGAATGCATTCTCTTAATTAATTAAAAAAAAACCAGAAAGTATCAACAGGAGTCTAAACCTTTAAATTCTAAAAAATATGTAGTGATGCACATTTTCAATGCCCTAGTTCAGTTTCATGAAACAAACTTCAAAGGCTACCTTAAATTTTACATAGCCTGTTCCAGTCTTTCTAGTATATATAGTATAGTATACGTATATCTGTTGTATACTTTTGTAGGAAATATCTATAGAACTTGCAAGAGTTTTTGCAGAATCAAGTGATTAATCTGAGGTGAAAGTAAACTAATATAGCTCAAACATGCTAGGAATTTAGATCACACAATTAACTACAAGGAAGGCTATTGATTGTGCTTCTCATGGATACTGGTCTCAATTGAGCAGCATGGCATAAAAACATCCATCCAAAATGTCTTTAGGAATTATTTTTGGAAGCAAAAGAGTGTTCCTTGATTCATTTATAGCTTATTTTATGGAGACAGAAGTATACTACAGGGAACATTATTACAAATAACTATTTCCTAGCTGTCCTCTGTACACACATATGTCTTTATAAAAAATATTTTGTGACATGAGATATAGAACTTACTGTGTGTGTATGTATGTATGTATGTATGTATGTATGTATGTATGTATGTATGTATGTATGCATGCATGCATGCATGCATGCAT